>BMAW01040680.1:52166-125382 GCA_019974015.1 Nephila pilipes | reverse complement strand
ACCAAAGTGGAAAGTCTAAACACGGGTTGGTTGAAAAAACATTAAATTGCACAAAGAAGCTATTAAAGATTTTTTCTCTCTCTCGCTGTCAATCATTATATTATAAAATTATTCTAGCTTTTATTTTTATTCTCAGACCTCGAGAAAAGCTTTCTGAGTTTGGATTAGATTAGATTCCGAAATACACCGTTTTTCTAAACTTTAACTTGGTTACCTGCATAAAATAACAAAAAAATTTCAATAGAATTTTAAACTGTATTAAAATGAAACTAATTTCAAATAAATAATTGTATATTTCGCAAATTTTAAATAACATTAAAATCTAGTTTCTAATGTACATTTATCAATTGAATAATTTGGTTTAATTAAAAATTATGTAAATTAATTATAAGTAATACATTTTATTCCCAGTGGTATGGAATGAGATAATCCTTTTATTTTCAAGAACGCAAGCAAAATATTAAAAATATACTTATTTCAAATTTTTAAGACTGTCAATAATCAATATATAAGGGTTTATGAAAATATTGTTTAAACTACGATTTTTGATCCTACAATATTTCCTTTTTTCTACTTAAAACCTTAGGATATATTTTATTTGTTTTAGAAAATGGTTAACGGATTTATATATATTTACAAAGACTTATCTTTAAATAAAAAGAAAGCAAAGAAAAAATCAAAAGGATTGTATGAAGCAAATCCACCTTGTATAGCATAAGAATTTTCTTACTGCTTCAGAGTGGTTCTGATAATTGAACTGCAAAAAAAATAATACTTTTCTTCTATTTTTCAATAGTAAATTTTTAAGAATCCGAAAGCAAAGTTATTTTATTCCTACTTGGTTTTATAATAGGGTTTGCAGACCTGAAATTACCATCACTACCATTATAAGACATCAGATTAAAGTCTTGTATCGTAATAGTTTCCTACTTTCTATGTTACACTTCCCAAAATACAAGACTTCAGATGAAAGAAACCGGATATCTCACTGGGTATGTAACTGTTTAATTTCAATTCATTTATTTTTAACTATGATAGCTTTTGAATGATTTGTTTTAGTTATTGAATACAGGTTCAGATATCTTAAAGTCATAAAAAGATAAAGAGGTTTATTGCGTAAAAATCATTCTAATAACAAACAGATATTACAATTTGTTTAATTTCCAACTTTTAATAGGTACCATGAAAAATATTAATGTATTACTTTTTTTTACTATTTCTTTTTAGAGACATTAATACCAAAGTATTGTTCCATTTAAATAAGCTCAAGACTAATTGTGTGCAAGACTTGGAAAGTTCAATAGAAATAAAGTGACTTTTTTAAATACTTATTAATTGTTTGCTACATTTATTAAAGTTTTCGTAAATTATTTTAAATTTTAACGAACTTAATGCTTCTATTCATGCTTAGATAATATTCCTATGATACATAAAATAAATAAATAAATAATGAGCAGCAAATATATTCTTCATGCTTAAAATGAATTCATGGAAAATATTATTAGAAATTATGTTTATACATTTCATCATGGATAAATTCTGTCATCAGATATGCATACAAAAATTTATTCATTTTTAAGCACGAATATGGAAGTTAAATATAAAAGAAAAGATATTGGCATATTTTTTAATTTATGTTGCATTTAAAGGAACTAAAAAAAGTCTTTGAAGTCAGTCTTAGTGTTTTTCTTTCTTTTCGCATAACAATTACTAATGATAACTAATAACAATTACTAAAAAAATGGCTGAGATAATTATTAAAAGATGCAAATAAAATTCTCAATTGTTACATTAATAATAAATCTATTAATGAATAAAATTCTTATTTGTATCATTTTAAGTGAAAAAAGCTGCGCAAACACAATTTTAAAGAAAAATCATACATATACAAATAATGATATATTTTTCGAATAAGTTTAAAATATCTTCTATCACTAACAAAAAATTCCCTTCTGTTTAGAAAAAACATCTTTGTCATATTAATATAATTCTATATTGCTAACAAATTACTTTTAGTTTCTTATTATATTAGTATATAAATCTTCTTCGTTTCAAATAATAATTATTAAATAGGAAATTCTAAAAAAAATTGCCATTAAGAAATAAATTAATAATAGTTATTAATGACATTACTTTTATTCATCACGGAAAAATATTAAACTTACATAAACCAAAAAGTATAGTTAACTGTTTTTGCAAACAATTCTAACGCAATTTAGGCTTTGATACCAATCAAACATTTTTACCCGGCAAATTTCATTGAAAAGTTAAACTTTCTCAAAAAGGAAAAGAAAACCCTTGCAATACCTACCCGTGTGATTGTTTTCGCATACATCTAATAAAGCCCAAATTACAGACTTTACTCGATTTACGTAACGAATCTACTTAAAGTAATACAATTGTCTGAGACAACAAACTCTGTACTAAAACTAAAACCGCTCGCCTAGAAAAACGCCTTGGCATTGTTTCATCACAATGAAATTATAATTGGTTTGGCGCAAGCCACGAAACCCGGTGGTAACCCTTTCTCTCCTCCGTGATAAGCATTACTCCTTCATATCATTTACTCCCTTAATGAACAAAAAAGATTAAAGTTTTATTTTCGGCCCGACGCTGCTCTATAAGCTATTAAGACCGTCCATACTATTTTCTCTAACCTTGTGGGTCTAGGGACTGTATATTAGCGCACTCGATTGTAAGTGGATTCGTAATTTCAGAAATGAGGAAAACACTGCGGGAGCTTTTGTTTATTTAGGGTAGTACTGTCTCCGTGAAAATTACGTTTAGATTAGAAATGTAATTTAATTTCGAGACACGGTTCGAAGTAAGAAAAAAGTTTCTTTTTTTTTTCTTTTTCTTTTTTTTTTTTTTAAATAGAGCAGGTAATGCCTTTTTAAATGAGAATTTGAGACAATTTTTTGAATGAAAAAAAAATGCGAGAGATTGTGTAAGGAAAATTAGTTATGTTTATTTAAAGTAAGATACATGACAGTAGAATTTTTGTTTCGTTTGTAACGTTACTTAAAAGTGTATATAAAAGTATTCACAAAAATTCGTATCATTGCATTTATTATTTACTGGAACCTTTGGTACAAAATATAATATAGAAGTTTGAGATTAAATCACAAATATAATAGAAGCAACTTCATCATTTTCATCGACTCTTACAGATCTATAACAAATCTCAGGAGAAAAAACAATATGTATAGTACTGTTTGTAACAGATCTAGTTGATAAGGTCTATATTTTAAATAAGGTTTCTTATAGAGTTCTCTCTTATTTTTGTTCCATTAGTCTTTTAGTGTGATGTTAATATAAGATTTTATTTCTTCTACTTGTGAACTTATAACGCCCGTTCTTCATTATTTAATTTTATCGCCATCTTTCAGTCCAATATACTTATCAATTAGTACTAGACTTCTACTGAAGATGCGTAAAAACAAAATAAAATACTTTATTGAAAATCACTGATGAATAAAGATAAGGTCACTCTCTCTCGAATCCCATTTAATTTTCAATTCTGGATTATGCTCTAATAATGAAATCTAAGCTTACCTAATCACTCGTTTTGATTCAAACTCTTCTCGCTTACAGGAGGTTCTTAACTTAGCACTTTAACTTCACTTCAATCCAAAAGGCTCATTGAGATGCTTCAATCCAAAATACAAATATCTATCAGCAAGTCGTTATCCTCTATCTCTTTCCATTTCCTTCAATTCAATTTCATTTATACATCATGATTTCTAGTTATATTCACTTCACTTCTATCATTATCTAATTTATCTAATCACATTTCATTTGGTTATGGAAGAAATTGTAATTTTATGAAATTCATTGAAATGTCTGCGAAGTTAGTGAAGAGAAAATCACGAATAGCTCAACTTCACAAGATAACTCTCATTTCTTAAGTTGTATAAAATATACAAAGAAGATAATGGAATTAAATCTTGCAGTTTTAATACATAATGCTTTTCTCAGATGTCATTGTCAGGAAAGGTGCTGGAAAGATAAATATTCTGAATTATGCCGTGTGAGCAAGATATAATTCACTTATATGATATGCACTTTATCTAATAATAATTAATACAAGAATTAGCATGAGATACGTCAAAATTGTTAGTTTGCGAAATATTTTAGTAGTTACTTTTACTTATACTTCCGATTTCTGTTAAATTTTACAAAAGTGGGAATTGTTTTCTTTTCGACATACTGTGTTTTTAACATTTGAGTTTCCAAACATTCCTGAGTGTTTGATATTGTGCTAGAGCAATAAAATACAACGTTCAATTGTCAAATAAAAACGTCCCGAATTTTTTTGCAATTTTCACCGCATCTGGACAAAGTTAGTATCTATGTTGGGGACTCAACATGAACTAAATTATGCTGCAAATATAATACTTGCCTTAACGTGGTGAATTAACTTCTTAAACAGTGTTCTTACATTAAAGAACTTGTTTTTTTTTGCAGAAAATGACATAAATAATATGAATACTATCATATTACTTATATGATTTGAATACCATCATTAGTTGCAGAAATATTTGGGAATAACTTTTGGTAGGTCGTACATTAGATTACATCTGTGCAAACGATTAATAAGATTTCCCAGTTTCTTTTAATACCGTGTCATGATTGCAAACGTATAATTACCATTTATAAATTTGTAAACGCCCCCTTAAAACTATTCTATGTCCAATCGTATTTTCAAAATCTACTATTTTTTGAACCAATAGATTGAAGCGCAAGAAATTTTTGGTTTGAGGGTTTTAGAACACGAGGAATCCTTAAATATTTAAATATGCTGTATGTAACAATACACTTTTTTTCACAATTTAATTTAATCATTCATATTTTTGTTATACGATTGATTTTTTTAAATTCTTAAAATTCATTCCCGGAATTGGAAAAATAAGGTCTATCGTTTGGTGCAAAAAGCTTTAAAAGTATTTAGTAGAAAATTCTTTTCATCGTCTAATGTTTGATACTTTCAACTAGTAATAAATGACCCATTCTCGAAACTTCCAAATCTCAGAATTTTATGATATCTGAAAATTATTCTTACTGCAAAATGAAAAATCAGATATATAGAAATTTTTTTAATTCCATTATGAAAAAAAAATTCTTTTTTTGGAAGTCCATTAACTATGTTCATTGAATTATTTAATCTATTTACAACATAATTTAGTCCATTTTAAGATATTAATATTGATGCTAATTTAGTCAAAATACGAAGAAAATGGCGAAAGTTATTAAGGATTATCTTAATTTTTTATGACTCTTCTGTGTTAAGTGACAAAGATGACTACTTCATTGGCACCGCACTTTCAAAATTATTGCGTCACTACGGGATTACCATAAAATTAATCCTTAAATATGGAAATTTCTTAATAAAGCTGATCAAATGGAGAATTTTAACAAAGCTTCTCAGCAAACATTTTATCAATTAATAATTTTTTTCAATAATTTATGTTTTCCTAAAAAATTCTTATTTAACGCATAACCCCTCATTATTGTTCTTCCTTCCTTAAATATAATTAATTGAAATGTTTGAAAAAACAGCCATTAATAAAGCTTTCTTCATTCTATTCCTTATCAATTCTTCAAGTATTTTGAATTTTTTTCCCTTCCTTTTTTTTGTATTGCATCAAAATTATTTTCATACCATAAACGAAACGGTCATTACTTTTAAGTAAAACTTCTAAAAAGCAAACATCTTTTCAAAATGATTTTTTCCCCTTTTCTATCTTCATAAACAGTGATTGTTCAAAGCTTTCAATTGGGATTTGCTACTAAAGAAATGGTAATTAATTTTCTTAAGACATAAAGAAAGATGGAAAAGAAAAAAAAAAAAAAAAACCACGTTGGAAGAAAAAGAATGAATCAGTAACTAATTAATTCCGCTAAAATTATTTCGTCATAATAAACAGAATAATTAAACTAAATACTTTGCGTCTGTTTTAATAATTATTGACTGTTACTGATGTAAAAAAGTAGCAGGGGAAAAAAAAAGAACGTCTAAGGGGAAAATCCTTTGAAAGAAATGATTGAAAAAAAAGCCTTTATTTGATGTTTTCTAAGTATTTAAAGAAGAAAAGAGCACACTTCAAATCTAATTCTGGAAAAGAAAAAAAAATCTTTAGTTTAGTTTTTACTTTTAGTAATTCTTGTTATTCAAACACTCCAGTAAAAAGAAATTAAAAAATCAATTGGGTAAGAAAAAAAAAATTCTTACTTACATGTTAGTTTTCGATGGTGCAAATTAATAAAACGAAAGAAAAGATTGGAAAAGTATCAGGCGTGAAAACAATCATTCAGTTGGGTACGAAAAATACTAATCAAAGATCTTCAGTGGTTTCTAAAGTCTTATGCACACAACACACAACACAAGTACTTCTTGAAGAAATATTTTCAAGTGACTATTTTAAAGACGAAATAAGGAGTTTTTTAGTGCATCTTCAGATTTTTTTCCCCCCTCCTTTTTAATCATAAAAAGAATTTAAGAAGCGGAATGAACATACTCTAATTTAAAGAAGCAAAACCTTTTTCCCCCCTTTCTTTCTTTCCCCTTTTTTATTTAAATTTTTGTGCTCGTCTTTTTTAATTTGGAAATTTTCACATCTTTCTGTTCGCTTTAAGTTAGCTCGGAACAAAGGAAATGAAGTAATTTAATAACAGAAAAAAATAGAGAACACTAATACATATCGGTTTATGTATTTTTCTCGGTAATTTTTTAATATGCTGATAAATCACGATTTCAATTTGGTTAAATAAGAAATACTTGATTGATTTTTTTCCCTCTTTTTCTCTGGGCACAGTTAATTAAATATTTTTCATTTATGGTTGAAAGGAGTAAAAGAAAATATTTCTTAAGAATATATATATTTTTTAATTTTATCATTCTTTGACGTTAGACATTGGAATTATATTTCATAACTTAAATTTATTTACTTATATAAATAGAAAAGAACTCTTGTTTGTTACCTATTTAGCGTGTTAATTTTATATTACGTAATTTCATAAATATTTTTGATTGATTAATATGCGAGAAAAAAAATTGTAATATTTAATTATTTCACCGATTTTATGTAGAATTGGAATTTTTTAAGTGTAGAATGTATAAAAGGATTTTAAATAGTTTTGAATTGCGAACTTTATTAAATAGTTATAAATTTTAAGCTAAGATAATGTTATTTTATCATCTAAATAGTTTTTAACAATGTTATCTGTAGAAATAATAATACTTCAATCTTATAAAATAATACTGCTTAAAACTGACAGATGAAAATATTACCAATAACGGTGGTTCCAATCCATTGGCGATGATATTTGTCAATTAACATTACAGCCCACGCACACGAGTTTTGATTTCAGGAACTGAAAATATTTTCAGTTATTATTTAAAATTGCTAGGATAATGCAAAGCAAAATAATAATAATAATAATGAATTTAGAAATGTGTTCATTTTCATTACTGAATATACTTTTCCTTCGGATGTTATTCATTAGAACAAAATATTTATAAAAAAAACATAACGTACCTTATTGTCAAAAGTACATACTTTTTATAATGATAGACATTTATAAAGAGATGGGGGGGGGGGTAAGATTTACTCTTAAGGTAAGATTTACTGTGAGGGTGGTTGCTAAAAAGTAGATATTATTATTATTTATATTATTTACAAATAATATTATTTCTGTGTAAAGAATCTCTATAATAAAAACTTGAAACTCGAGAAAAAAATTTCAGAATCAAGAAAAATTCTACTATTATATAATACGGAAACATTATATGTAATATAATACGATCGACAATCGAAACGTATTCTTGGTTTTACAACAGAGAATCTCAACCATTTGTATTCCTTGAACCCTTTGCTAATGTGGTGAGCTCCAAGAATTCTTCTCTGATGATATTTTTCTATCACAGACAATTTATCTCTCGTATAATATCAAAGAGTTCAAATATAAAATCAAATTTTTTCGTCGCGAAACAAATGAAGCTAAGGAGCTGTGATTTGGTGCATATATGAAGGTGTTCCTAACGTGTCTGCGTGAATTTTTCCCAGCCTCCGGAGAACATCAGTTATCAGAATACCGATGAGTGAGAAAATATAAGTGAGCGTTGTCGGATTTTAGTTTCCGACACAATGGCAACAAAACTTGAATCAAAGTTTCTGCATATATTTTTTTTAATCCTGATGATCCTTTCCTTTCTGAAATCGCTTAGCTTTACACAGTAATTTGTGCAGTAGTTTTGATCAAGTTCTTCTGCAAAAAAAAAAGGTAAGATGTCACTCACTCACATTTCCTCACCCATCGTCAATTTGTCAGCGAATATCAATTTCTGCAGGCAGGAAAACACTCTCACAAGTGCATAAAGATCGCTTTATACGTGCAACAAACCACGCTTTCTTAGTTTCGTTCGCTTACTCAAGAAATATTTTGTTCGGGTGTTTTTGAACATTCTTTGTTTATATCTGTTACAGAAAGAAAGATTTCTTAGCGCATTAAGCAACAATATAGAAATAATACTTTAATAATTCATTTCCTTAATTATAATAACGCACACACACATACATATATATATCATTTTACGCTGTGTGAAAAATGTTGCTTCTTGTAAACATCCTTATTGAATAACAATGTGGTGTTCTTCGTAGCAGAGATACTAGTATTGTTATCTATTGAATATGTATATCTTTCTCTGTCTCTTTCTCTCTCTCTCTCTGTGTGTGTGTGTGTGAGAGAGAGAGAGAGAAACCTAATTTAATGCGATTTAAAATAAGTATAGTGAGTTAATTTTAACTCATGTAAGCTCACACTTCTCCAAAGGATCCTTGGATTTCTTGTAAAGAAGAGCCTCTGCGGAGGCAATTTAATTCAGTGTAAACAAATTCATAACCTTTTCGATGTAGTCTAAAACTAGCATAAAGTAAATGTTATAAGTCTTCCCCCATACGGCTTCTCATTATCCCTGAGATAGCACCTTTCTACATCAGCTTTCTTTTTAAGAATTAACTTTTAGGAGATAATCTTTTCCATAAAGTAAAGGATTTACTTAACTTGAGAAGGAATGGAAAGGGATCTACTGTTTCTATTATGGTATTTACTGATTATATTAAACATTGGAGACGCGCCCTCGGGATGCTGCAACGATCCTTTTCTATTTACGATCGTCTTTCTCGTCTATTTTTGTTCCATTCATGTATTCCAGCATTTGGTAGATATACCACCGCAATATTTAAATGCATACATTTCACTTACTGTATTTATTCTAGTTTTTGATGTTACTAATATTTATTTTTATTATCATTTTATACTTAGGTTCCGTATTGTTTATTTTTCCTTCTTTTATTGCCATTTTATTCTGTCTTGCAAATACTTCTCATATTTTCATCTATTGCCCTGTGAGATCTTAATGAATTTTACTTTTTAGAAATACACTGTATATTTTTATTTTACATTTTTACGACACTTTGTTTGGAGTATATTATCCAAATCAGGCTCTTGCACCATTAAACTCTCCAATCAATATGTGAGATTTCAATGAATTTTGCATTTTTTGTGTCATCATATTTAGAGTATAATATCCAAATCAGTTTCTTGCACCATTACACTTCCCAGACAATCAAAATAAGGACCAAAATCAAATTCCTCTATTAAATAAATGAAATGAAGTTTAATATTCGCGTTATTTATATGGTGTCCACAACTATCACAAAGTTAGTACGTCAACCTTTTTACCGAGTAGTTTCCCATTATACCCATACAAGTATCTTCAACATTTACTTCCATTTCAAAGTATAGACTCGAAATGAAATAACCCCGTTCAATAAATTATAAATGCATTTTAAATCGCGTTATTTATATGGTGTACACAAATATGGCAAATATCCTATATCAAACTTTTTATCATGTAACTTCTCATTATACCATCTATACAAGCATCTTCATTATTTACTTCTTTTTCAGATCAAAGATTCGAGATCAAATCATCCTGTTCCATAAATTATAAATGCATTCGCGTTATTTATATAGTGTACACTAATGTCACAAAGTTAATATGCCAGACTTTTACCATATACAGTGGCTCAAACAATTGAGGATACACCTTACTTTCACTTGATAAATCCAACTTTTAATGAAAATAACACATTAATAGAATAGAAGACGTATTTTTACTTTTACACGTAATAAAAGGGTTAATTTACAGTAAAAATAACGAAAATCAACAAAAAAATAACTAAAATTAAAAGTTTCACAAATATTTGAAGTAAACATAGGCAGATCTTTGCCTCAAAAATTAAGGATACACCAATGAAATTTTTTCGATATATTACGTGCATAGACAGTATCAGTATTTTGTTGCATGTCCTTTGGCTTTTATAATGTCCTCCAAACGTCTTGGTACCGATTCGACCAATTTTTTAGTGGTATCTGGAGATATTTTATCCCATTCTTCTTGTAACACTTGCTTTAAATGGGCTTTGTTTCTAATCTGGTGTTTTTGGACCGCTGTTTCTAGTGTGGCCCACAAATTTTCTATGACATTGATGTCAGGGGACTGTGGCGGTGTGTGCAATTGCTGTTTACAATGAAAAAGACACCACATTTTGACATTACGTGCCGTATGTTTGGGGTCGTTGTCGTGCTGAAATATAAAATTTCCATCTAAACCCAATTTTTGTGCACTTTCTTTAAGATTGTTGCGGAGTATGTCTATATAAAGCTTATGATCCATTATACCATCTATAAATTTCCTACCCCATTTGCAGCCATACAACCCCAAACCATGACGGAGCCACCACCATGTTTAACTGTAGGACGTAAATTTTTTGGATCCAAAGCGGTGTTCGGCTTTCTCCAAACGGTGTGACGACCATCGCTTCCAGAAATGTTGAATTTACTTTCATCACTAAATATAACTTTCTTCCAAAAGTTTTCTGTCTTCAACTGATGAGTTTTTGCAAACTCCAAACGCTTTTTCTGATTTTGTAAGCTTATGAAAGGGTTCTTTCTAGCTACTCGACTGCTATATCCTGCACGTCTAATCACATTTCTCACAGTTTCAGCACTTAC
Source organism: Nephila pilipes (assembly GCA_019974015.1). Taxonomy (NCBI): domain Eukaryota; kingdom Metazoa; phylum Arthropoda; class Arachnida; order Araneae; family Nephilidae; genus Nephila; species Nephila pilipes. Next base: position 114,303 of record BMAW01040680.1, on the reverse strand, counting down.
ACTTCTGCAGATTATTCGAGAAGTTTCTGCAGCTAGTTTGACTGCACTCAGTTTAGGATTAATCTTGATATCTTTTAAAATTTTCCTTTTAGCTACATCACTCAGAATACTTTTCCTTCCTCTTCCACTCTTATTTTGAATTAATCCATCGCGTTTAAATTTCCCAATGATTTTCTGGACACATGAGTGACTTCTACCGACAATTTCAGCTATTTCACGATAAGATTTCCCCTTCTTAAATAACCTTAATATAAATTTTCTTACATCAATACTAGTCTCTTTCCGAGGAGCCATTTTCCATTTAAAATTACAGCTTTATATTCTCATAACCAACTTCAAAAGACAGAAATAACAGTTGAAAAAGTTTAGGATAAAATTTCCCAAACTTAGATTATTAGTAGCAAGCAAAAAGAAATCAAAAATTAGTAGTTAAACAAAAATTTCATTTGTGTATCCTCAATTTTTTGAGGTAAAAATCTGCTTATGTTTATTTGAAATGCCTCTAAAAAGTTTTATTTTAGAATTTTGTCGTTGATTTTTCTTTATTTTTACTGTTAATTAAACCTTTTGTTATATCTAAGAATAAAAATTCGTTTGCACTTCTGGTTAAGGTGTTATTTTGATTGAAAGTTGGATTTATCAAGTAAAAGTAAGGTGTATCCTCAATTGTTTGTGCCACTGTAGCTTCCCATCATACTCCTACAAGCATCTTCAATATTTACTTCCTTTTCAAAGTAAGGACTCGAAATCAAACCCTCCTGTTCAATAAATTATAAATACATCTTAAATCGCACTATTTATATGGTGCCCACAAGTATCACAAAGTTACAATGTCAAACTTTCTACCATACAGCTTCTCCCCATTACACCCATACAAGCGCCTTCAAGTTCCAAAATTCGTCTTCAACATTTACTTCCTTTTCAAAGCAAGGGCTGAAATCCAATCGCCCCATCATCAACACGTCAGCTCGGGCTGAATGTTGTTTTTCCCGCATGTGAATCGCTTATCCCCGCGTGTCTTCTAATTAACCGAGGAACCAATATTTGGCAGGGAGAAGGAAAATGTCTCCTACAAAAGGAAACATCTGTGCCTCGCGAATATAACGAGGCCTTACCATCCTAATTGCGAGTGACAACAAAAACATAGATATTAGATTTCCCCCAGCACTGGGGAAGATGCAATATTCCACCGAAGTCTTAATTAAGGGTCCTTTCCCTCTGCACCATGAATGGACCCGATATCATATCTGGTGTGTGTAATTACTCTTGAAAATAGCGGTATTAATATTGCTCTTTCTTGTTTATGACGACTGCTAAGAATAGCTTGACATATTAAGTTTGTACTCGATGTGGTATACACCAACCGTCCTTGCTCTGCGTCATTGAAAAAATATGTATGTGTTTCTCTGGAATTGGGTTTTGTGTGTGATCTCCTGTTTTCAATAAAATAGTTCCTTTTTTCAATTTTATTCGGGAAAATATGAAAGGGGAATTTCTTTCTGTTTCCTGTTTCTAATTTTCTTTGGAAAAATGGAAAAGTTTATTTTTCTATCTGTGGTAAGATTTTTGATTAAGGAGTTGGAGTCTTTTTCTTCATATATAATATTGCTAAATCTTTTTCTTTTAATGATGGCTCTGAAAAAATGAGGTCACAGTTAAAGGGAATAGCCTTTCTTAAAAGAACAGATCGGAAAAATAGTTAATATTTTACCGAAGCCATATCAAAACAAAAGAAGGCGGTTTTTAGATCTAAGTTTCAGATTAAACTAGACAAAAGTTTATGTTAATGAAACAAATATATATAAAAAAAATACTATATTTTGAGCTCCTAATTTTCCGAATCTAGATCTAGCTTAAAAATCAGAAAATTCACTCAAACCTAATTAATCCACATAAATCTAATTAACTAATTGGTTTCTAATTTTCTGTTCAAATTCTTAGTTAAATTGTTATCTTTTTAAGTTTTTTGTGTACACTATTATTAGGATGATACTGTATACTGTACATTAGAGAGAAAAATGTTAGAGGGTTCCATGAAAGAAAACTAATTTCTTAAAAGTGGTAGGAATTAGAAAAAGTTTGGGAACCTTTTGTCTGAAATATCTTTCTATCATCCTGACCACCAGTAAGATTTAGAATTGTGGCAATATATATTTACGAATTTTTACTGGGTAGTAAATTGGTTTTCTTTAGAAGCAATAGTGAACTTCCAACTTTTAAAATATTTTATAATTTGTTCCGATTGATAACTTAAATTCTCACAATTGTTTCTTACTTTCAAATGATGTTATTATTTAATACTTAAGTTATAGAAGAAAAAAACTAGTTAAACAATCCATATTATCCGACTAGAAGAGGACAGGAAACTGTCATAGTCTAAGGTATTCCACAACGTGACACCAAAGTCCTATAAGGGCAATTGAAATGTGTAATATGAAAACTTTCGGGTCTAAGCACATTTTTGGTGGGTGGTATTTTATTTTTCTTTAGAAGCACTAATGAAAGACTGTACATGGAAAAACCAAACTAATCAAATGAAATTAATACAGATAAACAATCCATGATGGAAAATATATCCTCAATAGGTATTTCAATTAACACCAGTTTTATATGTGTATTCATAAAGGTAATTGAGGATATTTCTTTAAAATTAAACCTTTTCGCTTTTCTCTTAAAATTGTATATTTAAAAACCCTGCAATGTATGTGAGGCGCATCACATTCAAAATATGTTTTTTTCCTCCCAAATTCTTTTTTGGCCGAATATTTTTAACACGATGCTATATAACACTAACCTTCGAATCACTACAGAATATAATTACATCCACCCACCCAAAAATATCCACCTCCCTACCGCGAACACCTGGTGAAAGATGGCATTTTCGAAACCCAAACCTAATCACACGAAAAAAAAAGGAGATAAACATTCTATAATGGAATCTACCATTAATAGGTAACAGCATTTTTGTGTGTGTATTTAGCAAAGTTAGTGGATGAGGGAAAGTAGTCATTGACCCAGGGAAAACTGACCTCCAACCACCCCTCAGGTCATTCCATTTTCAATTAAGTGTGCACAAAACCTTATATTGTCTAGCTCCATAGGCGGTATGCTGCTTGGCGGGCACACGCCAAGCTCTGTATACATCCATTACAAAAGTAGGTGCGGTGACATGTTGAAGAAAGATGGAAGCCCTCGCCAAAGCGCTCATTGTTCTTCGTGTTATTACTGTGGTATTAGTGGAAGTGTGGGCAGTACCTTTGTCAAAGGATGGGAGTTGGATAGTTTGTCTATTCTCTCTCTCTTTTTATCACTCGCTTTTTCGTGTGGAATTGCTCTTTCATTTTCGAATAAATTGGAGAGGTGTTTTCGTTGTGAGTTGTAGGTTGGAACGTGTGTGTTTTAGTTAGAAATATTTTGTATAAAAAGTGCGAATTTTGATGAAGACGTAATTTTTGTTGTTGAAGGAAACGGAATAGAATATTACTTTGGCGTAGAATAATGAAAAGTGTTTTGTGTGGAAAGTAATTTTAAATGTAAGAAAGAGCGAGGAGGTTAAAAGATTTTTTTTTTTTTTTTTCAATTTTTGTTTGCACAAGAATACTTTTCTTTCAACAAATGAATTATGAATAGATAAAATAAACACTTCAAATGTAAAATGGGAATAAGAATGTAAAAGAAATCATATAAAGTAATTTTAAGCACTCCATTTGAGAATATAAAAGCTACACTTATTTTTTTCTTGACATTTCTAATTAAAAAAAATAACCTTTTTAATCTTACAAATAATACAAATACAATGAAAATCAAATAAAATAAGAATAACACAATTGTATCATTTAATGAATATATTAGTTATGTTTATTTCCCCCCTGATATCTTAAATTGAATTAACCTCTTTTCTATTATACTAAATGTAATAACATACAAAAATACTGAAAAACATATTAGCGAAATAAAACTGAATCAATGAAATTAATCGAATAACAGAAATTCAATAAAAACTTATACTTTTCGCTCAAGAGCGGTTAACCTAAATAATACAATTTAAAATTCCCACAATCTACTTAAATGTTATAATTATTTAGATAAAAACGAAATTGAATTATATTTAAAAGTAAGAAAATGTCCTTAAGCACTTTTGATTAAAAATTCAATTATAGCAACGAACCAAAGTTATAAGACCTTTCGGTATTACTTCTTTACGTTTCAATATATGATACAATAAAGATAAATTAAATATTTGCTTCCGAATAAGCTTTATAAACATAAATCGTTTAAAAAACTATTTTAATTTGGGATGATAAATTGAGTCGTAAGTTCTCACAGTTACATAGTGAATAAACAATGGATAAAGAAACATTAGTGTACATAGATGACGAGAAAATTGAGTATTTAGAATTCAAAAGGCTTTTTGAGTAATATATTATATTTTAAAAATGAATTTTTATTTTAATTATGGATAAGCAACAATCCCCGGTTTTAATGCAATAAATTGATTCCGCGAAAATTTCGCAGTATATCAGGTCCCCACTACTTACAAAAATGTGGTTAAGTTGTGAAGCTTTTTTTGTTTTTGTTTTCTTTTGTTTTTAATTGCAAAAGAAGTAAAATATGCAATTTGAGAAATTTCCTTATTTAAATCGTATAATATTCATGTGACTTCAGAAAACCGGTATTTACAACTATTAATTATTTAGCTGTGGCCAAGATTATGTCTCTCTTGGTTGATATACTTAGGGGTTCATTTGTAGATGCCTGGTTTAGTTATCAAAAAATCATATATAAGAATGCTTTTAGCAGCTAAATAAGCTATTGTTTTAGTTAACCAGAAAATATCGTAGCTGATAACTTTTTAAATTTTTTGGATTTCTGCGTATATGTTTGATGCCTGCTTTCACCAGTAATTAATTTTCAAAAATATGTCATAATGAGTTTTTCCTAAATTTTTTATTGGATTGATAAAACATATAAAAAGTATTTAATTAAATATTTTATAAACCTAACTATTGACGTATTCTCTTAAATCATATGAAATCAGAAATCAAGACAAATAATAGGAAATGAATAAAATTATTCAGAATTTTAAGACCGTTGTGAAGCAGCTAATTTCTGCTAGAAGTTTTTGAATTACTTTTTAATTTGGATTATCTCTCCTTCTTAGAATACTTTGGAGTAAAATGTTTTTAATATTTATAATTATTAAAAACAACAATGGGGCTTTTGTAATAGATCACATAACATAATAAATTAAAACAAACTCGATTTAATTCGTTGCAAAGAAAGACTCTTTTTGATAGCGAAATTTTTTCTACGCAACGCATTGCATGGAATTTCTATTTTTTTTTCCTTCTTTTTTTCATCTAGTCATAAATATATTTTATGGAACAGTTTTTATTACATTTATTATGGTTCTAAACAAATGATCATTTGACATGAAAATTTTCCAAATCGCTTTATTAAAAGATCGTTTTCCGTAATAAAAAAAAAAGATTGCTTTTCTTCACTAAAATTACACCTTCTATCAATTTTGACCTTCTGTGAACTATCCATTCCAAGAAGAAAATATGTATAAAATGTGCCCCAGAAGCGTAAAAAAAAATATTTATTCGTGTATCTCTGTGCTAAAAGGTAAGATTTCAAAGAATTTGTACGACGCGTAGCGAGAAAACAAAGTTAAATGAAGGTTTACTACATATTATGGAACTGAAAATGCTAGAATCTTTAGCGTTTCTTAAATCCTCATGAAATTCGGTAGGAATGAAAGATCTTTAATATGAGTCTGTTATTTATGAAATTTTGAAAAATATTGCGCAAAATTGAATTAAATTTATGTATTAACTAATGCGAATTGAGTGTTATTCCTAATATTGTTATTTTTCTCTTGTTATGAATAAACTCTAATGTTATGTTAAAAATGAAAAGGTATTGTCTCTATGACAGATCAAAATAAAATAAGCATCCATCGTTCGTGTTTCTAGATATTATAATCATTAAATAGAAATATACATAGAAAATCATTTAACATAGATTAAATGTGACTAAAAGTTTATATAAAAATTTAAAAAATATTTCAGAAAAAAAACTAATTATTCTTCCGATTAAAAAACTATTTAAAGCAACAAACAATAATAATTTGACGATAACTTTTAAATTACATCTAGTAGTACAGTAAGTGTTCTTTAATACTGGACCATGCCAGATTAGCGATTTTGGTACATTATCACTATAATTTTATTTGAGATATCAAAGATGAATATAACTAGATAAAAATTTTAATGAATAAAACACGCTTTTAATGTGTTTATTCACATTTTGAACCTATCTAGACGATATAAATATTCGACAAAGTATTTCAACATTCAACGGAATTAAATTCAAACTTTGAACATTAATTTATTTAAATATTCCTGTTTTGATGTAAAATATTACAAAAGAAAAATAGATACGGAATAGTGATAATTAAATCAGTTTGTAACGAGCAACTCTAATCACCCGCTTACGCTTATTAGGTTTTTTAGCACTTGAATAACACCTGTTTGGCTTCGAGAAAACTTTTACTGTACACAGGTGTAATATTTCGCACATGTGATATGAAATCTCCAAGAAAACAAGAAACACTGTAATGACAGTTACAATAAACACTGAGCGAAAACGCGAGCGGACGCTGAAATGGACCTGACGTTTAAGGTCAACAAAATCCAGAATACACACGAAAAAGAAAAAAAAAAAAAAAAAAAAAACACCCGAAAACGAACAGCTGGATTGGTGTCGGATTAAAGAGAGATTATTGCATTAAATTTCAATTTTTTTCACTTTTTTTCCAATATGAAATTTTAAAAGGAGCATGATAAATCAAATAATACTTTTATTATTATATATTTATTTCTGCGGAAAACATTTTTGAAGTATTTGTGTTACCATTTTCAACTGGGTAAGAAAAATTGAGGAAACACTATTTTATCTATACATTCTAATTTTTCTGAGATTTCTTATCACCAAGGTTAGATTTGTAAAAATACAGTTTATTTTTCTTTTCTTTTTCTTTTTTTCCCCTTTTCTTTCTTTCTTTCTTTTTTTTTTTTTTTTTACAATGAACAAGGAAGAAATTAACGGTAAAAATATACCTAAGCGAAATCAAGTAATAATGCTTTTAATTTTGAAAAATGACTTATGCGCAAACGTTTTATGAACCAAATCATGAATTATTAATCGAAAGCGGTCAAGACCGGATGAAGATTAGTTATTAAATGAAAGAAAAAACATTCAAAACGGCTTATATTAGTCACAGTTTAGTTAACATAAAATGTATGGATGTTATGTGCAACTATTATTTTAATCAACCCTACGAGGGTGGTTCAAAAAGTACTAGTATTTAAAGGCAGATGGCATCATTAAGGCGAATTGTTGTTTACAATTGGGTACTGCCATCTGTTAAACTGAGCGGAAACAAATTTAACATTGATTCATAAGTTTTGACATTGATTTCTGCCAAATCAAAATTTGATTGCTGCTGCATCGAGTTGTCACCGTCAGTGAGACCTGGATTCCAAATTATGTTCCGAAAATCTAGCAAAAATCAAAACAATAGGTTACTTCCGGTGAATATTTTCCTAAAAAGGCGAAGATGGTCTCATCAGCCGGAAAAGTTATGATGATGAATTTTGAGTTACGAAGGGCGTCATGATCACGAATATGAGTAACTGAGATTTTTAACAGTTGTCAAGTGAGTCATGATGCTTGTTAAAAACAAACTATTTTCGATGCTACGAGCACAATCTCTTGGAATTTCTAAGGACTTTTTGAACGACCCTCGTATTTTTATATTGCATTCTTAATTATATTAATTCTTCGTTCTGATATAAGATCATGCTATTCATAGGGTCAACATGACTTGGAGAGATCATGCTATTTCATTTTCAAAAAATAATCTCGATAAAAATTGCACCAGTAATATAAAACTTTTATAAGTTGCATAATAAAATCGATGTTTTTCTTTAACACCTTTTCGATGGTAAATACCCCCGGTGGTGCATAACATACCTTATTGGCAGCCATCTTGAGTGACTACGATAGCCAAAAGGTCATGATTACGAGCTCATGGTCGGCGTTGTATCGTCGAGTCGTGCGTTCGAGTCCTGATGCTACTAAAGACCAGCCGTGTAGCGGGGCTGATGCACGTTAAATCTGACGAGGCAAGTCCTCTCGTGACGTGGTGTAGAGATTTAGAGAGGGAGGTGCCAGCTCAGATGTCATCCTCATTCTTAACCAAGGTTCAAAATTACGAGGTCCGTTGCCAATAGCCCTGTGTCAGTTTTAAGTGCAATGTTAATAAAACAATCAATCAATCAAAAATGTAGCCATTGGGCGCCATCGGTGATAATCCGATGTGGGTTGATTTATGTTCAATAAAATCAACTCAGTTGAAGTAAAGTTTTAAATTAAAAGTTAAGTAAAGTATGCTGTCATCCACGGGTAATTAGAAAGATGCGAGTTCGGACCATCGTATTGGAAAAAACTAGAATTATTACAAATATGATGTATCGATGTTATATGTTCCATTATTATGCAGAAATTCGAGATTCAAAAACTTACTATAAGGTATCAAACATTTTCTTGAAATGTGTTTAAAAATAAAGCAATTTGAGAACATCTTTTTCTATGAATCGCGAGTCTGTTGATTGGCTTTAATCGATGAAATCTGAGTTGGTATTTAATTCTTCTGACACTGACGTCATGAAAGAATAAGATCCAGCTTTATTTAACGAGCAGCAGTCCCAATTGTTCTATTCGACGTTATGGAGGCTATCAGAACTCTAGAATACAAATCGACTTTAAAGTCAACCATCAGGCTACTGTAGTGTCAAGATTGCTTTAACATATCCTGACAGATAACTTGTAATGGGTTCTAACGTGAATTTCCCTTTAGTAAGTCTTTGGGGCTACTTTACAATGATGTTCCTTATAAGAAACTCGCCTTGTGAAAGAACCGTGACTTATATGTAATTATGCTAGTAATATAATTTTGATTGATTGTTTATTTATTTACGTAGCAGTTAGAAACAACACGGGTGCCGCTGGCGGCGGGCCTCCTAATTTTGAATACTGATCACATGACGAAGTCGACAGCAGAGTTGACACCTTACTCTACAGACTTGCACACTTCGCCAACTGGGGGACTTGGAGTCTCGACAGATTTAATGTGCATAATTCCCGATACACGGTGGATTTTTAGAGACATCAAGACTCGAACCCACGACTCGATTAATGCAACGAAGGCTGCGAATTCGCAACCATGACCACTAGGCTACTGTGGTCACACTTACAACATAAGATGTGTAGTGAAGGAAATAGAGAAATAAGGGTAGAAAGTGGAATTAGCATGATTAATAAGTACTGGTTCAAGCAACTGTGAGGCGAGATATTCTAAGTGTGTATACCGGGCTCGGATCCCGTTTCTAGAAGTTTACCTGAATCGTATCCAGTTAGCTCAAACCTACTGTTTCTCCCTTATAATGTTCAGTTAAGAATACGATTAGATAAATTCTCCATATTATTCTCTTACTTTTTTATTTTGTTTGTTTAAAAGTGAATACTTTAGTTAAATTATATTTGTCTGATTATTATTTTGCCAAAATGTCTCTTAATAATAATAACGAAGGTAATTTGTTACTACTTAATCAAAACAATATTCCATCATCTTGGAAGCATCAACTAAACAATCATATCTTAAAAGGTTCGTCAATTTAAAGAATTGTGCAATGTTTACCATGAATTAGATAAAGGAATGATTTCACCGTGTATTATACTTTGACAGGAAACTTGAGCAACATTCGAATATTTTTCACTTACGATCATTAAAGATTTCATGCTTAATAATCTTATATCTCAAGATTGACGTTTTTAAATTTTGAGAATCATAAATATCTAATACATTCTCTCTCATTAGATCACAGATGTTAGCTTTATTTAGATTTAAGTTTAGCTTCGTGAGGTTAATACTCTGTCAACAAAATAACTATAAAATACCATATAATATTTAAAGGAAGAGAAGTGAATAAGTATTAAAATTACCATTAAAATTTATTGCTGATATCTGAGAATTCTTAACTCAAATAAAAATATAAGGAAAGTTACTGAACCAACTGTGCTCTACACCTATGATTCTCTTACAAGCAATGTATCACAATGCTAATTATATAGTAATTTGATAGCCCAAACATGATTCTGCCTTTGTATACATTAATTATATTTATAACCCTCATGATGTAACTTGAGGTGGAATTTAGGGGAGAGATATTTAACATGGAATATCGTGCTCTTCATCTAGATGTTGCTTGAAATTCTTAAGTCGTTGCCAGTAGTATAAACTGTACTTTAACGAATATTTATTTAATCTAAAACTTAAAATGTTGTATTAAAGAATTTAATACGAGGATGGTTCTAAAAGTACATGTATTTTTTTTAACCTCAGAGGGCGTTTCTAAGGTAAATTGATGTTACTATAGGGTGCTGCCATCTGTTATACAGTATCGAAACAAATGTGACATTGATTCATAATTAAATTTTGATTCAAAAGCCATTTGCTGCCAAATCAATATTTAATTGGAACCGTGACGCCCTGTCATTGGTCTTCACTTTACGTCGAGTTGTTACCCTCGATGAATGCCACAAATAATGTTACTATCAATGAGACTTGTATTCGTCATTATAAGCCATAAATAAAAAAGAAACCGTGAAAAGAATGGGTTGTTTTACGTGAATCTTTTCCAAAGAAGGCGCAAACGGTTTCATTGGCCGGTAAAGATGTGGCGTCGATTTAGAAAATGCATGGGAGTAACAGGAAAATAATAGCATTATGACTTTGAAACTTATTCTCTCGTAATATGTTCTGTTCAAAACCATATTTTGCCACTTCTTCACAGAAAAAGTACATAAAAAACTCTTAATAAAATACTTCATTTTTACAAAAAAAAAAAAAAAAAAAAAAAATGTAGAAAACTCTGTATATTTTAAATGTAAATTGTTGTTATTTTGAAGTTTAATATTAATATCTTAATTAACAGGAAAATAGAATACGTTACAATAACAAAAATATTGTACAGTTAAAGATCGAGCATCGCTTCTAGAAATAGTAGAATCTTGAAACATAACTTCAAAAATGTAATAGAGTCAAGGAATATGAATCCAAAAAGTAATAGGTTATGAAATATAATCCAAAGTAAGAGGATTATGGAATGTAATCCAAATGTAATAGATTCATAGAACTTAATCTATAAATAATTAATTAGTGGAATAAAATCGAAAAGTATTAATATATTTGAATATAAACCAAATTTAATAAGGTAGTGGAATAGATTCCAAAAATAATAGGATAATAAACTACACGTTTAAAAAATAATAAGATACAGTAACATATATTCTGAAAGTAATATGATTTTAGAACCTATTACCATAACAGAACTACTATTCTGGAGCTTGTCATTTTAAAATAACTATATGGAACACCTTTACAACCAACCTTCATCTTACCAAAAGTTATTCCAATGATGAATCCTGAAATTCAGCATCCACATGCTTAAGTCCCCCAGACACTTAAATATGCAAATCCCAGAAAACCATCCAGAATTAAGAATTAGAGAGTTTGCTCGCCAAATGGCTCTCAAGATAATTGCCGCTGCAGCCATTTCCTCACGAAACCCAAACCCACACGAGGCGAGGTCAACCAGAAGTGCCCGGGCACCAACCAAATCATAAGAGAAAAATAACGAATACAAAATAATAATAATAAAAAAAAAGAGACAGCAATTGCTAGGCCCCAACCTCTGTTTTAAGTGAGACGTGTGCACTGCAAAGAAGGGAGTTTTAAGTGTTTGTTTAATAGGCGGACCATTCAGGTACGGAATGCATCATAGAGAGGGCACCATTAAAGTGGGCGCCCCTGTGTTTTGTTAAGCCCGCTAAGATCATTAGGCACATTCGCGGAAACATGCAAATGTGTTTGTTTTGGGGGTGGAATGTAGAATTGGACTTTTTTTTTAAATCCTCCTCTAACGTCTAGAGAGTTGTGGGCTTTGCACTGTAAATCTCTGTTGAAGTACGAGATGTACTTGTGAATTTTTTTCTTTTCGGATGTGAGGTTTTAGTTTAAGAAGAAATTCCACTCTCTATTTTTCTCTTTTTCTTTCTCTCTCTCAACCTAAATAAAGTATAGTTGTCGTGAATAACCGCGGAAAAGATGATTCTTTTTAAGGAGGATTGTGGTTTTGAGAGACATTTTTGGAAAAGTTGTCTGATTTTTATAAAGTTTGTTAGTGGATGACATTTTGTTTTGTAAAGAAGAGGATATACAGATTGTTTTTTGGAATTAATTCCATGATTTACTTCTAATTAAAATAAGGGAATATACGCATTTATAATTTTTATTGGCGATGCTCAGTTTATTGGTTCGTAAGAATAATTCACAAATAATGGGATTGAAAAATAAAGAAAAAATAATATAGAATGAAAAATAAATAAAGTTAAGAGAAGAATGAATAAAAGAAATTGATAATTTTTTTGAAAAATGTACAATAACGGACACGCAAATGTACAATTGCTTTCAAAGACACTATAGATTTTTCTAAAAAAAGCGTTTTAGTAATCTTTTTAAAGTTTTTGTAATGTAATGAAAATTAATAGCAATATTAAATAATAAGATTTAAGATATATCCTCATTTAATTTTTTGAATATTTTGCAAACAGCGTATATGTTAAGAATTTCTTTTAATAATTAACTATTCATAAGATATTAAAAATACATGAAATAATTATTCAAAATGCAGAAAAGCTATAACCAAAATACCAAAACAAAAAAAAACTAATCTTTCATAATCCGTGCAATTAAATTTTGTCAATCTCAATTTGTTACGATCTCAGCATAAAGAAAAATTCGAAAAGTTTCTTCCACATCTACTTCTTTGTTACTTAATAATTTCCTCACAATTTATACGAACAAAATTTTAATTTCTTCAAGTTATGCTTGAATTTTATTTCCCTGAATGAATTATGAGGTGTGAATTCAGTTTTAAATGTAGAAAAAATACCTACATTTTTTCAAATATTTATAAGTATAATTTTAAAAAAATAAATTAAAAAAATTAAGCTAAAATATTATATTGAATATATTACATCAATATGACTTAAATATTAGCTTCGAATTTCAATTTCCCTTCAGATACATTTAAATATTGGAATTTTCGGGTCTACTATTGAAATTAAGATTCTAATTTTAAATTTTAAAAACAATGCTTTAGTTTCATACGGTACGTAACTATACTACAGCATTAATCACATTAAACCCGAACTTAAAAAATGAAATCTCTTAGAAATTTTGTATTCTAGAATTTATTATATTTTCAAACGCATCTATAATTCAGTATACACACATATAAAATTTGAATAAAAATAATACTTCATTTTTAGTCAGGAAAACTTAATTTATTTGCCTGGCTTCATATTAAAATATTTGAATTTTTCCTTTTTTTTTACTCGAACTTCAAAATATTGTTTAAAGTAATTAGTAATTACTATGGCTCCATTGATTTGGTAGTTTGATTCGTGACTGAACGTACCCGAATACTTTGAAAACTAAAATATCGCTCAAACTCTTAAAATTTGCTCAGTAACTTAATTAATGCAATCGAAATCTTGAGATTAATTCTAGAACAGTCCTTGTTTTGATGTTACAACCATTAATATATTACATTTCAAGCAGTTTTAAGCTATTACATGTATTTAACAATGATAAAATTAAGCTTTAAATGGTTCTCAATGGAATTCAACGGTGTAGAAAATTTAATCTTTAAAAAGAGTAAAAATTCAAAAACTTACGCGCGCGTGCGTTTGAAATTTCACAAAATTTGCAAGAATTCTTTCGAATGTATATATATATATATATATATATATATATATATATATATATATATATATTGAATGTAAATTTATAAGTGTGCAATTTTTAAGTTAAAAAAATAATAATGAAATCTATGAGCTCTGCTCAATAAATCCTTATAAAAAGATAGAGAAAAAATTATTTCAGGTAGATTTTTTTCGGTACACCCTCTGAATAGGAATTTGGTTGGGAGATGACCTGTTTTTTCGAAGTGAATCGTTGTCCGCCGAGCCATTTTTTTATGTTTGGAAACTAAAAAAAAAAAATCACTGGAGGTCAAATTTGGTGAATACGAAGGATGTTGTAATAATTCGAAATTTAATTCCATGATTTTAGCCATTGAAACTGATGATTGATTGATGAAAGAAGATCTTTTTCTTTTTCAAATAAGGACGTTTTTTTCTTGATCTATTCACTCAACTGGTGCAATAACGATTTATAATATTCTCCAGTTATTGTTTTTTGTTCTTTTTCTAAGTAATAGGTTTCAAGAGCGTTCAAAAAATCTCTGACCATCACTTTGCCGGCCGATTTCATCGTCTTTGATTTTTTTTGATCCCGTTCACCCTCAAAACCCCACTGTTTAGTTCTTTGTCTCTTGAGTGTAGAAGTGTATCCACGTTACGTCAACAGTTATGTATCGAACGCAAAAACTCATCAGGATTTCAAGGAAAAAGCGCCAAGATAGCCTAAAAGTCGGCTACACGACTGTGTTTATTTTCCACGTCAGCACATTTTTAGGCATCTTAGCGAGATTTTTTTTTCAGCCCTATTTTTCGTGCAAAATTGAAAACACTGTACCTGAGACTTAAGAAATCTGTCTAGTGGGTCATTGTGGTTACAAACAACAATCAATTTTCGATGCTACGAGTGCCATTCCTTTAATTTTCTAAGATCTTATTGAACGACCCCCGTAACATATCATAATTTTGATTTCGAATGTGCGAGTGTAAACCAAAAAAAATTCATTTATACTGCATATGAATTTAAATGAATAAAACTTTCGTTTTATAATAAAATATAATGTTTTTGAGAGAAGTTTCGTTGACCAGTTCGTAAGTACATGCTCTTTTCATCGCATATTTTGGCATGATGTGGAAGCTTGGAGAGGAAGGTGCCACCTTAGGTGTCCTCATCACTTAACGGAGCTCCGAAATTATGAGGTCCATTGCCAATATCCCTCGTGTTGCTTCTCAGACTGCCATTAACAATCAATCCTAATTCCATTGCATTTTTCATTACAATATTTTGCTGTGTCCTTGAATTTCTTAATGGACACTAGTTTTGAGCTACAAAATGGTTTTAGATTTATTGGTAGACACACGGTCACAGAAAAAGAATTGGTGCATTGAGATTAAGGGAAAGTGAGGATTGATTCCAAGTTTTCAAGAATGGCATCGGCTTTCCCGGCTTTTCAGCAATGTGGGATCAAGATAGGCCTAAATGTAAACTGAGCTGGAATTCCAGCTCTATGAATATCCTTGATAACCCTTGTGTCACGAAACGGTTAACTAAATATGCCTAATATTATACGCCTAGAAGGATGCATTCTTATATGAAACTTGCGTGCACATCTCGTAGTGTGAGGATAAGAATTATAAATATGTGAGCCTTTATTTACTTAATAACACTGTATAATTTTCCCACGTAGCCTAATAGTGTTTTTTATTTTTTAAAAATCTTCAGTCTTGATTTTCAGATTCTGATAACCAAAAGAGATAGAGAGAGATTCTCCCCAAAAGTTATTCACATCTTAATTTGTAAAGTGACTTTTGCCCCTCTTCCCTGCATTTGTAAATATTTCAAGAAATATTTAAAAAACTCGTAGACTTGGTTCTTAACAGTAAATATTATGTATTCAATAATAATTATCATAAAACCTTTCATTTAATGCTGGAATTTCATAAATATGCTTTTTTTTTTTATTACATTTTTATTTTTTTTTTTTTTTTTTTGAAATTATTTTTAAAAGTATCTATTTATACAGTTTTAATCAAGGTCATTTTTATTTATTTTTGAAAAACTGAGAACACGGCGTAAATGTTTTCAAGGACGTTTTGATTTGATAGCTTCTTGAGCTTCGTTGTGGCCGTGGTAACCTAGTGGTCATGGTCACGGAATCGCTGCCGATGGTTTTCGTCGAGTCGCGGGTTCGAGCCATGAGGCCACTAAAGACCCACCGTATAGGCTGGGCTGATGCATGCTGAATCTGTCAGTGCCAAAGTCTTTTGGCATGGTGTGAAAGTTAGGAGAGGGGGTCCTCGGTGTCAACTCAGGTGTCATCCTCGTCACTTGACCGAGGTTCAAAATTACGAGGTCCGTCGCCAACAGCCCTTGTGTCGCTTCTAGTGCGATGTTAATAAAACCAAACAAATTTTGAGATTCGTTATCGTTTAACAACACCGTTGAGAATTGACAGGGTCATTCCAGGGATTCGACGAAGAGTGGTCCCTTGTAATTGGAGAGGAAAGAAATAATTGGACACTGCTGTTAAAGAGTTAGAGTTAAGAACTCTCAATGGATGGCGTAGTTTGAACCTTGATTTTGTATTTTTACTGTTGTGAAACGGGCAACAGTTAATGTGGATTTAACTGATATGTCCTATATAAATGTAGATACTGACGCCAAATTTGGTTTCGCACTTGGTGTAAAAAGAATAACAAAATATTTCGTGGACCCAACCCTTTTTCCTGTTTTTAATTGCTTACTTCGACGTATTTTTAGGCAGACGATTATTGATACTTGTTCTCGTTTATTATTTATTATCACTAGTGTATGCTTAAATTTTTGTTACATATTTTGGCAATAGTGATCAGCGTTGCAAAGTTTGTAGTTCATCGCCATGTTGAAAAAAAATTGTTGTTGTGTTAAAGTTGTGGTGAAATAAAAACGTGTTAAATTTCCATGGATCCAAATATTCATTTTTTCAAATGTCAGACAAAGGGGTAACTTCAAATTATGTGATAATGAAGCAAAGTCAAGAAATAAATTAGTGATTATTTTCCAAAAGAAACAGCTTCCATTTCGGATAACGTTCAACTATCCCATGACTCAGATATCACCCTTTTCTTATTTATTTCTAGTCACGTGATGCTGTCTAGTGAGTGAACGCTCTCGAATCGTTAACGTCTCACCAACAGCTACATTTCGGTTATGTGTGCATTTTTCTAAATACCATAATTTTGGTGCAATATCCTCTGCCTCATTATTTAATGACTATATTTAATATAAAACTAGTTGAAAATAGCTTATTCTGAAATTTTACCATGACTTGTAATTTAAGTAATCTTAAGATAAATTAAAGTTTTCATCTCACTCTACTCATCTGAATCTTATTGGTACGTAATTAGATCGTTAGATCCCCAAATCTTCCCACGAAGCCCGTTGTTGTAAAAAATGAACGAAACAGAGCTTTCCTAAAGAAATAGCGAGTTTAATGATGAGTTTCCCGAATAACATGGGTGGTAAGAAACATTGCATTAGTCACCAAATCCCAAGGACTAATGCCCAATTAAAAGTACTTCGAAACTGAATCACAGTCTCCTGTAGTTTCAACTCAGTATTTTAGCTTTTGAGCCTTTAATGAGTACTTTACCTGTTTACTCGATTCACCTTAATTCTTAATTAATGTAGATGAACGAGGTAATAAATATTTAATGTAGATGTAGGTGGTAATTAATGTAAATATTGATAGGTTATTTATCATGTTAGAAAAATATTATTCTCTCATAAGTTGCAAAAATATTGATCTCTGGCAATAAAATGATTTTTATAAGAATCTGAAATTGATAAAGTCGTGTTTTTGTACAAAAACAGAGATGAAATTATTGGAATTATCCTGTCAAAATCAGTTATTAGTTAGGGTACTTCATCTATTTTAAGTTATTGATTGTTGATGAAGGTTATTTATCAGTAAAATGCTTCTCTGATAGTTATTATGCAATGCAATGTAGACTTCTCATAGATATGCATTGTACCTTCAGAATAGAGTAATGGACGTCTTAAATACTTTATGCTGATGTAATGGACTTCTGAGAGACTATGCTGATGTAATGGACTTCTGAGAGACTATGCTGATGTAATGGACTTCTGAGAGACTATGCTGATGTAATGGACTTCTGAGAGACTATGCTGATGCGATGGACTTATAAATTACTATTTTGTTGCATTGGTCTTCTAAACAAATTTATGCTAGTGCAATGGACTTCAAAAAGATTTTATTTCGGTGTATTGGCATTCTGAACGAATTTATGCTGATGCAATGGACTTTTAAAGCCCTTAAGCTGGTGCACATTGGACTTCTGAAATACTTTTTGCCGGTGCAATGGATTTCTTACAGTTTGGTTGGTTTTTAATGGTACTACGTCTTCATGGAGAGTATTATGCCACATTCAAGTGTAAAAGGTACTCAATTCTTCAGACAGAACAAATTTTCAAAGCATAAGGCTTTGCAAAATATATTTTTTAAAAAAAGATAACCAGAACATTTATAAAATTAAACGATTCATGAAAATTAATTTCAAAAATTTGTGAGTGGAGATTTTTCCAAACCAATCAATAAAATTTAAATTGTATGATTTAAAGTGGTATTTTTGAGTGGAGCTTTAAAAGAATATTCAGTGAATATATTATTTACAGTTAGGTGCTAAATACAATTATAACACGCAGGGTTCCTCACAGATTTACAACCGACATTATACAAGTGTAATTCATATCTATCGGTAGTACGAGTTGTGACGTTGGGCTAATAGAGATTTTCTCTTCACTAATCTCCGGGATGTTTTAGTAATGCGAATTGCATACAATAACAACTCCTTGTCAAATAAAATGAAAAACTTAATTATGTAAATTAGAAGAAAATTAGAAATTTGGTGAATTGAAATAGAAATAGTGTTATATAAATGAAACAGAATCGAAAGAAAAACAAAGGGAGGTAGAGGTAACGACAAGTTGATGGATATTGTAGATTGGAGGGAATCAACTTAATTAACCGCTTATGTTGAAAGGAGTTGGAAGCGACTCTTTATCAGAATAGTTGGAATCGCATTTGCTATATTCGAGAAGTGTTTGAATCGAAATTAGTAATTTAGTAAACCAAGACTTTATTATTTGAATACAAATTAGAATTAAAACTGAATTAAGAAGGATATTTTTGATAGATAATACATTGTGTTGTGATTCTCTTTCGATTTTCAATTACTGTTTCGAACTTATTAACTATTTAATAAGACTTTAAGATGGATAAATAATAAAGGACGGCCGTCACTAAGCTTATAAGCTTCTTACAGATGATAGACAAAATAATGGAAATACTTGGGATCTGAATTATTATTTTTACTGAGCATTATGGACAACAACAATTCGATGTGGAATAGGTGTACTTAATAATCTCAAATGAGAAGAAATAATTTCCCTAAGGGTTATTAATGTTTTCATCTAATGGTTGAGGGCATTGAGGTAACTTCCTTCATAAGTTTATTAAACATTGTGATGTTCTTTGCAGCTTGAACGGAAGCATTATTCGTCTGAAACAAGGGACAGTCACCGGGGAAGAGTGCCTTCTTCATTGGATGAACGTGATCATGTGGAGCGTTCAAATGATTGGGCACTTACCCTATTATTCTGAAGGATTATTGGTCCTATGAGATGCTAAAAAATACCACTCCCCTTAATCAAAGATTATCCTCTATACTTTATAGTTAGAAACAAACAGTGAGGAAGGAATGATTTTACAGTATGTCTCCAAGCTTAGGTTTTTCCTGTGATAGTAAATAAATTAAAGGACTATATATCAGATCAAATTACACCTTCCCGTCTACAGAGCTCCAATTTTGAAGTTCTCTACACCACCGTATGCATTTTTAGCATTTATATACGTTAAAAGAAACTTGTACCCCACAACCATATGAATTTAATCCGTAAAACTTTTAAAACTATTCTGTTTGAAGCGCGATCTTTTTATTGGTGTTTAAAAATGCCGTTATTTGCTCTTTTGAGGACTGCTTTGAATTCTTACGTTTTTTGAAGAATAGTTGGACCATTTTTTGCTGATTCCTGTCAGATAATGTTCTTTTCAAATCTCATTTTTTACTTTCAGAAGAACACATTATTCTCTTGATACCTGGTCATAATTTGAGATATTTTTTCATGGCACACCTACATTTTTATTGTTTTAGACACTAAAGCCTTACTAGGCAAGCCCCAATAATCATGTCTTTCTGGAAATCGCTGAGATCTGACACTTAAAAGTAATATAGTCAAATACCTTTGGCTTGTTTGTTAACTCGTGAGTCCGCTTAACTCGCGATTTTGCTGTGGCTTCCTTTTTAGAAGATTAATCTTATTTTCTGACGAAACCAGATAATTTGGTTAAGAGAAAATATCAGCATACTTTTTTTTCTTTGTACTTTTTATATCCTGGGACAAACAATATCATTTTAAATTAATATTTTGACTAAATTTGTATTTTGAAGGCTGTTAGAGCAGGCACACTTTAAGTAAAAACTGTACTAGATCAGATGTGAGTTATTTAAAATTTTCAAGAATAGTTAAAAAAAAACATTCAAAATAATTTTTTACTGCTCCCCTAAAATATTCAAGAGTCCGGTACATACGGTAAACATACGTTATCTCAAACGTTCTAACAAAAAGCTCAGTTTTGAACAGACATGTAATATATAAATTTTTGTATATAACTAAACAGTAATTTATAACAAAAATACTTTTAATTTGTCTTAAAGTATTTTTGAAAGAGATTTTTTTTTAAATTTCCTTACTGATTACCTTGAGCTACGTGGATTCAACATAACTCTGTAACCATTTCCATAAATTATATTTTGAGTGATCCATATTTCCTTTTTAATACCTTTGAAAGCAATAACAATACATTAAAAAACCTATACATGTGTTTATATTGAAAAATCAACCGGCTTACAGGAGATGCGACACTAAACACAATGACATCCAGTTGTATCAAAACCCACACCAAAATTAAACAAATGGCAGAATCAGGCCGTTTTAGTCCATTGATTTCACACTCAGAGAAAAATCCATCATACCCGTAGTTAAAATGATGGAGTAACTGCTCAATTATACACTCGTTACTAGATGTAACTATTGATCGCGCAAAAATAAGTTACATATTTGACCTCGATATTAGAGTTGGTTAAAGAGAAAAACCTCTAATCGGTTGTGTACTACTACGCGATAGTAATTTTATTAGGCTGTAATAAGAAAACTTCTTTCTTACTGTTACATGTGAATAAGCTTATATATAAAATAAACAAGCATTTTACCTTAAACTTGTCCAAAACTAAATATGCAATTTTTCTAATACACGTTATTTTTACGGGTTCAGTAAATCTCTTGTTTATTGCCATATACGTTATTTAGATATTCTCAAACAGAATTTTGTACATGAAACAAAACTACATTTATTCATGCAAAATCTTCTAAATTTGATTCGTAAATGACAGAATTAAATAAACTTAACAAATGACCATCAATGTCACTTTCATCGTTTTGTACTAAATCCCTCCTTTCAACATCACAAATTTTATTTTCATTTTCTTTTAGTGATTATTTCAATAGGAAGCGCATGCATAACAGTGTCTTAACACTGAGTCTATCCGACAGGAGTTGGGCAATTTTCACGGGAGTTTGAGCTTTTATACTTGAGTGTAACCTGAGCACTCATATCAAGCTAAAATGCTGCAACGAATTCTACATTAATCGTCTTGCTTGTGCTTAGCTTACGATCTAAACTTATGAAGTTCTAAAGACAGAGGGAAATGAAATCCCGTCAGGTATACCGCAGACGTTAAATTTCACCCAAACGAAGTACGGCTTATCTACCCGAAATAATGAAAGCCAATAAGACAATGTAGAAAAATTAATGCCAAGCAAAATAATGCATTCATTTTGTGACTTGGAACTAAATACTGAGGTTAAACATGCTTTATGGTATCAACCCTCCCTTAATGCGTCTTGATAGGCAATAAAAAGATGATGGTGCAGTTTAATAAGGTGTGTGGTTTCCTCTGACACATAGATGCGCTGCACAACAATTTTCCATACTTGCTGTGACATTGTAGATGGTTCGTGGTAGCCTAATGGTCATGACGGTGGACTTGCGGCCGGCATTGCTTTCGTCGAGTCGTGAAATTGAGCCTTCAGGCGACTAAAGATCCAAGTGTTAACGATGCACGTTAAATCTGGTAAAAGTCTCAAATCCTCCCTTCTGCGTAATGTGGAAGTTTGGAAAAGGAAGTACTATCTCAGGTATCGTCTTTGTCACTTGACCTAGGTTCAAAATTACGAGGTCTGTCGCCAATAACTCTCGCGCCGCTTTTCATTGTGACGTTAATAAACAGTCACATCACGACATTGCGGATGAGTTGCGGACTCAAAGAGTTCCAAACATCATGAAGAGCTTTTCTTAATCCTGATATGGAGCTTAGTGGTTGTGGAAGGTCTGCAAGTTGCCTCTTGAGCATATCCCACTAATACTGGATAAGCTACATCAGATGGGTGAGTATCCCACAGCAAGTGTCGAGTATTTTCCGTTTAAAAAAGTCATCGCATTGTGACAAGGCGCTTTATCATACATAAATATAAAATATGAATGACTGCATCTAGTAATAGGCGAACATACTGTTCAAAAATTTCAACTCTGAACATTTTCGCAGTACCAGACATCGTCTCAAAAATATGGAGGTTTGTTTGGCTCTCCAGCATTATGTCTGCCCATACCATAATTCTCCTCTACGGAAAACCATATCTTCCCGTTATGTGTCCCGGGGGATGTGATTTTCCCGTTCTGACCATATTGTTAGTCAATGAGAATCAGTGTTCAAATTAAAGCGAGATTCGTCACTGAACTTCACATTGGTCCACTGTCCGAAAGTCCAGAACTGGTATTACAAACTTCAATTTCATCGAGCGCATTTAAGTGTAGACGTGAAGGGAATGCAAACTGTTAGTCACCTGGCATATAGACAACATGATTTAGACTCCTGTAAACAGTTTGTCTAGGAACTCGTACTCTTGTAGCGGCCGTGAGGTCTGCATCCAGTTTCTAGATAACTATCCCTCCAAAGTCGCGAAGTTGTCTTTACCATTCTTGGCTGAATTGATACTGGACATCGGTTAACATCTCCCACCCTATGAAACTTGTACCACAATCCTGAGATCACACACTGATTTACATTTGAAATTCGAGAAAATTTGGTTTGTAATCGAGCGTATTTACTGCATATATTTCGATGATATTTAATGCATATATTTCGAGCATGTAATATATACTGGATCGAGCATATTTGTGATTCATTCTTTCTCAGATATCTCCGGTTGTCGTCTTTGAGCCATTATTCTCTCTGTTTAATTGTTAACAACATTCCTTTGCCCATGACGCATTGAAAAGCAACACGAGGGCTATTAGCGTTGTAATTTTGAAACTTGGTCAAGCGACAAGGACGACACCCCTCTCGTAACTTCAACGCCACGTCAACGGGAGGATTTGGAGCCTCAACAAAATTTAAAATGCATCGGCGCTGCTGCTTGAAGGATCTTTAATTACATCAGAGCTCGAACCAACGACTCGACGAAAATAATACGAGCGCGAGTTCGTGACCCTGACCACTGAGCTAACGCGGCCACAGCCGTAGATTGAAGCAACCCACAGTACGGAGATCATAAAATTCAATCTGTTTAGTTCTACATTTACTGCCTACGAAAGGATAAGAAACGTTGGCGAAAATGTATAACACTGGATAGCGACAACGTAGAGAATACTTAAGAATAATAGATAAAAATTAAGTTACTATATCTAGATTATTTTAAATAATAATTAAGACCTCAGTACCGTGAGATTTTTAGTTAACATTTTACAATACTACTGGTTACTTCAATCTGTGTCTTCCTGAAACCAAATGAATCAACATTAACAGCTGCAATTTACATTATGTACTTAAGAATAAATCAGTATGCAGAATAAATTTAATCTAGGTATCACTGTTATTTCTTAGTAATAATTAAAACCATACAATACCTCATCGTAACTGACAGTTAGAAAAGTCGCTACCACCAAGGTATTACAAGTAGGGACGGGTACATTCCTCATCAAAACCCTGTTAATTTTTTTTTTTCAAAAAAAATATGCGATTTTTTTTTAAAAAAAATCAAACTGGAAAATTTTGCAAAATTTTAAATTTTTATATGTAATTCTGGCTTGATATTTAAGTTATGAAAAATTCAATAAATATCTGCTTAAAGAAAATTTCATGTTCAAATTTATCTAAGAACTTATATTTATAACTTTTGGGAGCCAATGTACTTTTGTAAAATCAATTAAAATTTAAGACTTTTGAAAAATTGCTTATTAATAATAGTTTTAGAAAACAGTATGCATTTTGATTTTATCTTATTTCAGCTTTTTAAAATGTGCCTTCATTAATTAAAAGTAACTAAGAGCTTCCATTTCCAGCATTAGAATACTTCCTATTTTTACCTCAGGCATGTAACTTTTTTCTTTGTTATTGAAAATAGTTTCAACTTATGCTTTAATGATTGGCTTAAGCGATCCTTGAATTTTAATTTCTCATAAAAATTCTATTTTTTCCCTTAAAAGAAGAGGTAGAAATGAATGAAAACAAATCAAAAAATTGCATCTTAACTTATAACGTCAACTGGAATATCATTCTTTGCAATATAAAATGATACAAGTTTCTTTATTAAATAATGAATGTGGTATAGAATTATTATAATAAAATAACATAACACCTGATTTATGAACTCTAATAAAATTACAATCATCAAAATAAAAAAGAAAATAAATTTTAAAAAAAATTATCTTTACATGTTAATAATTTGAATAACGAAACATTTTTTCGATAACTAATAGTCAATTTCCAATATTTATTAATATTTCTTCAGGAGGCCTTTTTTATGCTTTAGTTAATGACTTTCTTTTATTTTTACAATTCGCACGACAAATTACTACAGTATTTTTGCTCTTCCATACTTACAAATGAAAACGATGAAAATAAAATTAATTTACTAATCACTATCTTAAATTATTGAAACAATCGCATCATAAATACAAAATTACACTAATTAAAATCTGTTCACTATACACTCTTCGTATTAGTACATTTTTTTAAAAATATTGCAAGCATCGCATATGAAGTAACCAAAACTGTCTTCTTCTTTTGCAAAGAAGGAATCACGTCATTAAGCGAAAGTGAATTTTTCGAGAACATAAAAGGAAAAAATGGCACAGAGGAAATCTAAAATGGAATATCGCTGAATGTGCCATTCAGAAAACTTCTTTATAGGCAAACCCTTTCTTGAAAGAAATCCTTCATTAAAAACTTCCTCTCCTCAAAACCCTTACTATCAATCTATTTAATCCAGAAAAGAATCCCCTGTTAGTCGTTTTATCCTTACCCTTACTCCGCAAACGAAAGAAGGAAAAAAAATTACCCCTTAAGGGTAAGAAATTTTTACTCTAATGCAGTTACAATCGCAGTTCCTACTCTTTTAACATAGTCAACGAGAAACTTTATTGAAACACGATTCGAGCAAATCTGGGGTATTAAATTGGTAAGCGCGGTTTCCGTCCAATTTTGGCCGTATTTCCGTAGTAATTACCTGCCTAGTCGAGTTATCAGCTGACTCGGCGCTATCTAATGTCAGGGTAAAGTCCCTTCCACCTTGAATCACTCCTCATTTCCGCTGTAATCATTGAATAGGCGGAAAGGATGTGGTGCTGCCATCTAGGTAGAGGAGAACAAGTTAAAGAGAGCGTCGCAACACGAATTCCTAATCTTGGTTTAAAAGTAAAGAATATTATTTCTTCTTGATATTTAAAAGAAGAAACAAAACATAGATAATACAAATATTTCTCCTTTAGCACCTTTTTTGGCACCTTTTTTTTTAATGTAGGATTTGAAACTATCTAATGTATATTCTGTATTATCCATAGATACGACGACAACAACACATCAGCATTTCTTTGAAAAAGTTACCGCAATTTCCTTTATTCCGTGACTAACGCCCTAAACGCGTTACATTAACTACATGAGTAGTTGTACAATCCTAAACGTTGAAACGTTCAGTAGATACTAAACGTCGAAAATTAAGATTTCCAAAAAATTTAAAAAGTAATGTTAAACCTTGTTAATCAATAAAGTTTCTTTTAGTATCAATCAATAAAGTTTATTTTAGTATCATATTTATAATAAGCAATAATTTTTGCATATACTTCTGATAAATCGAGTAATTACAAGCAATTATAATTTCAATACTCTCCTTAAGCATTGAAATTTCGTTAATTACATTTCGAATAGAAATATATATACTTCGAATTTCAAAAGCATTTTGAAGCTGTGTATTCATAAATAAATCGAAACTGTCAATGAATCGAACTCATCTAACGATGACTTTTTTTTTTAAATTTCACTGATAGCATTTCCGCAAGCTAATAATTAATTTGATTTTCTATGTTGAAAATGCTGGCTTCGGTAGGCGAGTGGTAGGATCGTTAACTCATGGCCTATGCTTTTTTGATGAGTCGTAAGTTCGAATCCTGAATCCACGAAAGACGCGTGGTGTAACAGATTTGATGTATGTTAAATGTATCAAATCTCCAAGTCCTCTCATTGGCGGGATGCAGGAGTTTGGAGAACGAGGTGCCAGCGCAAGTAACGTCCCGATCACCTGAACGAGGTTCAAAACTGTGGGGTCCGTCTCTAGTTGCAACGTTAATAAGCAATTAATTAATCAATCAATCCCTCTATGGTAAGAATAAGTACACTTCTTATATTAAGAAACTGCAATTATTTAAAAATGTATGAAAGAATTTATTTTAAGTTTGGGACCGAATTACATTTACTATCTCCGTGCTATCATAAATTAAATAACGAAAATTGTCAAATAATATCAATTCGTCTTTTATTAATTCTTAAGAGAACTAGGCAACACGCTAAACATGGACAACTCTTGTGATATCTGTCAATAGAATTCCATCTCTTGATGAAACTACTCCCCCCTCCCTTAAAGTTGACCAGACTGAAGTCTAAGGAACCCACACACATTAAAAACTCGTCAAAACCTCTTTCTAATAGTTTTTTTTTTTTTTTTTTACTCAGATTGGTAATAAAACTATGGACAAGGTCCGAGAAATTAAAAGTCATGTAGTCTATTTAAGAATTGATATCGATCTGTCTAATATATTTTCATGGTTTTTGTGATCTCTGTGTGAATTAGAAGAAAAGGAATATAACATACATTGAAATAACCAGGAATAATCCAGTCTTTAGAATAGTTTACTACACCTATCGATGAAAAAAATTAAACAATATATGTTTTTTAGATTACTACACATTATTTAATATGCGAAGGGGTATAGATATCTCAACATAGAAAAGAAAATAAGAAATAAAACGGCTATTTCTCTTTGAAATTTTTAATAAACACAAAAATACTATTTATTAAAATAAGAATAGATGGGAATGCAGTAGAGTCTCATTGTGCCGGATTTATTGGCACAAGAGCCAGTTCAGGTTTAACGGAAATATAGGTTAATCGGAAAAGGGTGAAAATGAAATAAAATTAAACATGCAGAAAATCATCTGTTTATTGAATAAATCGAGTAAGAATCTCATTTTCAGAAGATAAAGACATATACAGCGGAAGAAATAGAAGTGCGCTTAAAGTTTTTTTTACTGCATTTCCCATTTAGAAATGCAGTAAAAAATGCAGCACCGTATACCATTTGTCATTGGTGATAAATGGCACAAGTAAAGTTTTGTTGACTTTATGCAGAATATTTGTAAAGTTTCTCCATCTTTTCAATTTTCATTTTAATACAATCATAGGTGTTAAAATATTTTAATAAAAATAATAAATTTTCAAAATAATTAGTTGAAAGAAAGAAATATAATCATGAAATTTTTCAATCACTTTTCAAATTGGGAAAAAAAAAAAAAAATACTTATGTGGATGGATCCGGATTATTCAGAGATCCGAATTAAAAGGGTCCGAGTTTCAGACGCACCTCAAATAGGGATGTAAATTTTTCTGACTCTTATATGCATGTGGTTATCTTATATGCATACTCTCTATTAAAAAGTTTTGTAGAATTTTTATAGGAAAAACTGGATTTTGTAAATTTAATGTAATTTTCATTAATGAATAAATTATGAAAAAATAACAAACGAAATTTCATACAATAAAAAATACTTGCATATAAATTTTAATTCACCTACTACTTTCACAAATCAAAATATAACTTTTCCAATTTCTTCCTTTTAAACTTAATTGAATGCAATAATTCTAAAAATAGTTTTTGTTTTCCCTGAATTACAATCTATCGATTCCGATGTACTAGAAATACATAAAAGTCAAATTTATTATGAAATATACATTATTTTTAAGAATATTACCTATTTTTTGATAAAGAAATTCTGTTCTTATATTTATATCAAGACCAATTTACAGAGTAATGGTAATGTTAATCGTTGATATAACTTTAAACTATCTTTGTCTGAAACTTTGATAGTACTAATTTAGTTTTTTATATAAGAGAAAACGTATTTTAAACGTAAGAAAAAATTCATGAGCTATTAAAGATTTTTATTATTATATCACTCTTAAATGAAGATTTTTGTTATTTCTAATACTTGTCATGTCAGAAATATTCCTTTCGAATTTAAATTATTAGCATTTTTTTTTCTTTCGTACTAACTTTTTTTCATTATCATTTCAGCATATTTTAAATATTAATTGTCATTAAGTATTTTTTTTTTTCATTTGCCAATTCGTATATCTAAAAGTAATCGACAGTTATTTATTTAATTTTTATCTGTCTTAACGTCAATACCTTTTACTTAAGCCTTAGTCTTAGAGTTGTTTCAATGCAAGAAATGGCACATCATAGTCTGATTTATATCTTGTGCCATAAAACTCAATATTTAATTCAAGAAAAATAATGGTAACTACCACACTTCTTTAAAACAACATACACAATTTAATGATTGCATACATTAATTTAGATTTAGCGATCTTCGAAACTAGTATAATATTTTAACACTATTTTCAGTAATTTAAACGTGTGGATGTCAAATTTATTAATATTAAAGTAATCAATGAAACACTTTTTCATACATAACACTGAAATTACCAAATTAGTTCTTAGAGTGCTTTATGTCGACCCAAGGTTTTTTTTTTTTTTTTTTTTTTTTTTCATTTTTCTTTTATCCAATTGATTTGAAGAAAGGTTCCCTAAATATATATTCCTTCCTACTAAAAGACTATTATAACACACCCAAAAAAATTGTTATGCGCAATTTTTCTTAATTGACATCAATATTCAATGTAAATTATTATTCTTAAAATAGATGTTAATATTACACTACCGCTTTATTCATTTGTTTTACGTTTCTTCGAATACATTTCATAATGTATTTTTGTTTCATCGAGGCGGATAGAAATTCAAATGGAGTAATTTCTGATGTAATTACTACTTTTGATATTCATACTTTCACAAAAGCATTAAAAAAATTTTTTTACCAGAAGAAATAGAAGATTTAATTTCAACTTTTTTTTTCTTCTTAAAAGCATCTTAAGTAAGATCTATGTTTGAATAGCTTTAGTAACCATAATATGCTCGACAGTAAAGTTGCAAATCAACTCTTTAATCAAAAATATTGCACAGTGTCTAAGCACATAATTAGACACCAAATATTTGAAATGCCAGATATGAAACCACTAACGTTTGAACGTTAGAGGTTTCATATCTGTAATCTATATTTTCGAAACTTTCAGCTTACCCAAATAAGAAATAAATTTAACATGTGAAAAAAAGAATCAAATTTCAATTAAATCTATTTCTGGAAGTTGTTTCAAATCGTTGCGCAACTGTGCCTGGAAATTCTGTTGTAAGTTACGTCAACAAATCTTTATCCTAGTAAAGGTTGCACTAAGCCTGAAACCATTTTGTTTGCAATTAAAAGATAAGACGAAAACTGTTTAATGTTAAGCATTCTCTTTCAAATTCAGTGCCTCTCGTTTCTTTAAACAAATCCGTATAGCCGTAGCCTTTGTTCGCAGTAGAGTTTTTTTTTTTTTGGTTTGCTGGAAAAAATGATAAGCATAACAATAAAGCACCAATTGTTGTGAAAATTCATAAAAAACTTGGAAAAACCGCAACTGAAACCTGTAATTTATTGAAAGAAGTGTATGACAATGAATACTTATCGCACGCACATGCTTTTCAGTGGTTTAAGCATTCATGATGGCCGAGAAGGCGTTGAAGGTGATTCGCGCCCAGGTCGCCCTCCCACGTCAAAAATGGATGACAGTATCGAAACCATTGGTAAACAGGATCAATCTGACCGTTAAGTATTCGTGCGTTTGCTGAGACTGTAGGAATTGACAATGAATCGATAAGGCAAATTTTTCCACCAAAGCAATGCGCCGACCCATCCACATAGTCTTTCAAGAGGTTTCTAACCAAATACAGCATCCCTGTGATAGACCATCCCCTTTTTTGCTGGATCTTGCGCCATGCGACATCTATCTATTTCAATAAGGAGACATTTGCATTAATAGGAATAAGATTTGAGTCGCTGAAGCTGTGAAAGAGAAAGCGGCACGCGTCCTGAAAGACCCGACAGAAGAAGACTTCCAGCACTGTTTCGAACAATGGAAGATTCGCATAGAGCGTTATAGGGATAGAGGAGGGGTGTATATTAAAGGTGATGATAAATAAATGTATATAGCATCAAAATAAAGCGTTTTGAAGCGTCTGTCTAGTTATTTAATAGCCACAGCTTGCCTTTTTACGATCCAAAGGCTATTTTATGCAAATAATAGCAAAAATTAATTTTTTACACAAAATATGGTTACTCAAAATAAAATGTATGGACATTTTGTAAATAGAATAATACAGAATATAACCTTATTCATTATAATAGGCAAATATTATTTATTATAATAGGTAATAGACTATAATTTTGATAATGTAGCCCTTACGTGGGAAGCTATGATAGTTCGAGTTCTGAACAATGAAATGTTCTTTACAAATCACTGTATTTTTTCCTTTAATCTAATATAAAAAAACTTCTACTCAATATAAAATCTAAAGAATAGTTTATTCTATGTATAGGTATTTGAAAAATATATAAATCAAATTTTGGTTTCATTAATGCATAACATTTTGAAATATTGTGTTTTGTAGTAAAAGAAAAATGTCGTTTTTGGATCCTTTCCGGACAGAGAAACTGAGTTACAGTAATATTAAAACATCTGTAACTCAGCTTCTATGTAAGATAGAAACGAAATTCAAATATATTTTCAAAGATGAAAAAAATTAATTTTAATATGAAATCAAAAACTTTTAAAAAATCAGCGTATTGACCAAAAAGTGTGCTTTGAATGTGTACTGTCACCTCAAATTCCATCCAAAGTAACATTCAAGTTACAGTTCAAACACTTAGAATTACTCCATATTTCTGAAAAACATGCTAATTGTTATTTTTAAGAAATAATTAGCCATATATAATTGAATGAGTGATGGGGTAAAAGATGAAATTTCCAAAAAAATATGACAACTTGAAGTAAGATAACCATTTGACTAATTTCTGCGTAATATATCCATAGAGCGAAAAAAAAAATTAACATCATATAATAATGCATTAGTATTTCCAGGATTTTGTGGAAAAAATAATGAAATATGATTTTGATTCCATTCATCGCTAATAAATCTTATTTTTCTGATTCTTAGTCTTTTCCCTATTCAATTGAATCTGATGCGCCTCCTAGTTCTCAACTACAAAAAAGGTTTATTAATGCTACATAAACTTAAAAAACAATGCACAGTATTTAGAAAATAAAGAGATTAATGAACTTATTTAAGTCGCACATTACTCAAAATTATGCCGTGTCGTGTAGCTCTAAAGCGACATTATTTTTTTAAGAAAATAAAACGTTAGGAGAATGGTTTGGCAACTCAGATACTGTGCTCGTCACTTGATCAAGTCTCAAAATCACGAAGTCCATTACCAACCTTCTTATTACTCCTATATTCAATGTTTTAACGCAAAAAATAAAATAATTGTTTAAAAAACAAACAGATTAAGCATTACTTACATGATTATTTTCACATGCATTCTAAGATGATCCATTGCTTCATCTTATAGCTGGATTATTCGAAGACAACCGTCTCTTCGATTACATTTTCACTGCACTTACATTACAGAATACATTCCCAGTCATCTACGAGAAGTGATTAAAAATTATGACCTTAATGCTTTTTAAGCTATGACTTTTTAAAATATTTTACCCGATTTTCACAACTCTTGTCTTACCTGAAATCCATATATATCTTCTATGCAAATGTAAAACATTTCTCAGTTTTTAACATGCTTCTATCCCCGCACTTGTACCAGCGCTTATTTAGATAGTAAGCACGCTGGAGAAGAATTCCAGTGATTGTAATCTACACCTAGTTTTAATGGCAGCTTTCACCTCGTTATTGGAATCAAAGTGATATGCATCTTTTGGAAGAGGTATGTAATCGCAAGCTGTAAGGTCGGATGAAATGTTGCTTTGATGCTTCAACATCATCTCCATATCGGTCCCTATCTTCTCCACTTTCAGTTCAACAACTGAGAAAAAAGGAAAAAAAAATGTATTATATAGAAAATAGATAATACTTTTAGGTAAAATAAACATTTTTTGAGACAAAAAATATGACTGTGGATATACATTACTTTTCAATCAAGTCTCGTACATGCAAAAGATAGCAAAAACTTTACAATATAAACAGGTTTTTTAACATTTACTTCTCTTTTGTTTCATAATTTCACCTTCGCATTATTGCATAATCAGAGAAATGGTAGTCTGTTATAAAATAATGAACTTGAAACTGATAGATAATGGATTCGGGTCTCCTACTACAAAAAATCGCCGACTAGAGGAACTGATGCTTGTTAAGTCTATCGATGTATGTACAGCTTCTTGTAATGATCTAGATCAAGCTTCTTCAATCTTTTATTTATCTGTAAGCCTTGACCAGATTCTTGCCCTATACTCTTGCGTGGATCAGGATTCTGAAAATAGAATGTTTCCTAAAGTACGTAGGGGTAACGTAAAGTGTTAATTATAACTAAAAAAATAACAGAAATAACTGAACAAAATTTATTCTGCATATTAATTGATTCTTTTATACAAAATGTTGTAAATTGAAACTATAAATATTGATTCATTCGGTTTCAGGAAGCCGTATATTAAAGTAATCGGCAGTATGGAAAAGATAGAGTTCAATCTGCTGAGAATCTCATCAATAGGTCATCAAGAAACGCATGGAGAAATGTATAACTCCGGTTGGTGACTGCTTAGAAAAGTTTTAAGAATAATAAATATGTTTATATCTCAATTATTTTTAGTCATAATTAAAAATTCACGATACTCTAGAATAATAATTAAAATTTTATAATACCACGGGTTACTTCAATCTATGGCTTTTTGAAACCAAACAAATCAATATTAATAGCTGTAATTTACAGCATTGTGTACGTAAGGATAAATTAATATGATGAATAAATATCATCTAGATGTCTAGGTTATTTCTTACATATAATTAACACTTTACGCTATTCCCTCATTAGGTCATATTTTTTTTTTGTCTAAGAAGCCTCTCAGTTACCTTAAAAATTCTTTCAAGAATATTATATATATATATATATATATATATATATATATATATATATATATATATATATATATATATACGCTACTAAATAATAAATCTCTCAATTTTGATTCTTACTCTAACTTTAAATAAAGACTTATTTTTATTTCATTTTAATCTTGTAGTTTGTTCATAAATATATTTTTCCATTTTGAATATCTTGAGTTCTTAAGAGTCCTGTTTGAATATCTTGAGTATTTAAGAGAGTGGATGAGAATTCACTAGATCGTAATAACTAGATATTCATAAATTTCTTTTTATGTTTTCAAGATGTGCTTGAACGAATGGATGCAAATTCATAAACTTGGGTATCACTAACACCCCCAGCCTAAACCTTGATGTTTATATCGCTCAAGAAAATCTCTAGAAAGCAGCCTCATTACTTTACACGGAAACAATCTCCCCAACGTCGCCTTAATCAGGGGTAGAGACCCTCATGTCCTCGAGTGGGACCGACAACAACTCAAGCATACATTTTTCGATAATTAGGCCTCAAGATTCTGCTGACCATGGAAGGTGATCAATTGTGACCCAAAATCTAATCTTCGTTACGGAAGTTAATTTTTGATCATTCGATCCCTGATGTCCAAGGGCAGGAGCAGCTGCAGAACCTCTCAACTTTTCTCTCTCCAGAAACGCCTCCTACGGAGGTGAAGGGGGAAAACTCAGGCAATTAGGCATCTCCTATACTTTATTCATAGCCCCAGTTAATTAGGCAACCTGTGCCTCCTCTTCCCAGCGATCTTCTCGATATCATATTTAGTAAAGAAGGAAAAGCAAAATCCTTAATTAGTGCGCTGCCAGTGCCAGCCACCAAAGGGGAAGAGGGGAGTGCTAATTAAAATTTCGGCTAATTACTATACTTGTGTCGACGCTGAAATACAGGTTGGTAATTAGCTCTTTTCTGCTGAGCTCCTTTTCATCCACTTATGGACCCTTTTTACTCTGATGTTGGAAATTACCCACCTCTTCGGGCATATCGGGATTTTTTTTTCCCGGTTTTCTTTATGTATTCACCTTTTTCTTCCGCTCATCAACGTTTTTTGGAACCAATTTTGCAAAGATAGAGAAACATGTCCCTTAACTGTTTAATCAGTGCGTGTTTGGAAATAATTTTTTTTCTCTCCCTCCTTTCTCTCTTTTTCATCTCGTATAATACTGTGAATTTTTTTTTAAAGCTGTTTTCGTTTGAGGGGAGATGCAACTACGTAATGAAGACCAAAAACAAAATTTAAAAAAAACAAAAACAATAGTTTTGCTGGAGGGAAACTTTGAGATAATGTACCGTCTTCCTTCCGATCAGCCTTGAAAGTAAATACTATTCCTTTATGTTTGGAAATCTTACCCATAGAGCCTTTACTACCCATATAATCACGGATCCACGAGTTTGAATAAGAAAGAAGAACTTAAAATAATCTTTATCTTTTATTTATAACTAAATTTAAATTCCATTCTAAATTATTACTGAAATAATCAACAATTAGAACGGTTCAAAAAATGCAGTGTTACGGCCTTAAACGAGGTAACTCAAAGTAATTTTACCCAACGATCAGCTTCTCATTTTCTAAAAGGTCTATGGTCGTCTTCACCTTCTTTGGATCAGTTTCATCAGTAGCAACTTATTATTTAGATTGTTTCTTGGTTATCGATGTATAAAGATGAATCCAGCTCTCATCGACGGTGACGACTGAATGGGGACTTTACATAAATAAAGGTCCCCATACAGTATGTTGCATAAAACTGTTATAAACCACACACACATATATATATATATACATACACACCTATATATATATATATATACGAATAGAACATTAAAACCAAAAAAGAAGTCCTATAGGAAAATACACTATTAATTCTATAAATAACTAAGAGATAAATCATATAAAAAGAAAACATAGTTACATTAAAAAAAAACTACAAGATTAAAAAGCTTATTGTTTTAATCCTTTTTTCCCCCTTTCTTTTAATAAGAATGAAAAAGCTTACAAAACATTACAAAAGGCGGACAGACACGAAAATACTAATCTTCGCACTTAGTCCAAAAAAAAAAAAAAAAAAAAAAAAAAATCGGAAATTATGTGCAATGCCCTCTATAATCTCAATTTGAAACTAAACGAGAAAACAGAGCTAAAAATATTAATTGTAAGATAATCTTTAAAAAATTAAGAAATTTAAAAATTTAAATGCATAGTAAAATATAATTAAGAAAGGAAAGAATAATAAAATTAAGTTAACAAATATTAAACATTTTTTTATCAAAACATATTTTTAATGAAAAGAAAAAAGTTTATTAATCTATTTTATAATTATTATATTTTAATTTACTTTTAATAAAATTAAAATATTTAGCAAGATAAAATATTTTGCGTAATTTATCTAAATTATTATGAATGTAAGACACTTTGTAACAATTTTTATGTTGCATAAAATATAATTATAAGTAATGTTTTGAAAATGGAAAGGCTCATACAGCTATTCCATGAAGGTACTTTGGGAATTATGAAAATAAATTTATCTCTCTTATCTTAAAAATTATATTCATTTTATTATCTTCAAATTTCAAATAAATATCTATGCATCCAGATTTAAGTAAAAATATGAATAAAGCAGGATAAAAATATGAATAATGTTTGTCTTCTTTATTAATATAGTTTTTTTCTCTCCATATTTAATACTAAATTAACCGATAAAAATTCTATTAATATTTAATTTCTTATAATTATTCTTAAGAACTCTAATTAGACCATCAATACTTATTGAGTTATACATATATATCTCTCTGTGTGTGTGGAATCAAGAGTATATTACGTCACACACAGTCTTATACAAAATTGATAATAGTCTTTAAGATGAGATGACTTTCAGAAATAAATTTTACTGAAATATTCAATATATTTATCGATTATTACTATATTATAAATTAGCTATTATTTAAATATTAAATGTGTTAATAGGGAAGCATATATTACAATATTAAATGTTTTTATTATATTAACTTTTTTCAATTAAATTAAGTAGTTGTTTTTATAATTTTATTTTGTTTACGTAGAGGGTGTTCTAAAAAAAAGAATTCTACAATTTTGAATTTAGCATAATTGAGATATAAATGAATACAGATAAGTGGTTAGCGTAATAGTTTTTCTGTTAAATTAATACACTGTAATTATCAAGCGCTGAATAAAAAGACTTCAGTGATCTTTCAGTGTTATTTTATTTTTAAATAGAGCAAAATTGTTTTACGTAAATAGTCATATCATAAAGAATTAGATAATAAGTAGTAACATGACGAAAGCGAGGAGTGAAATTTGAAGCCACATTCTGTAGTGTTTCAAATGAAAAAGACAGACATGTCTCTCAAATAAAGTGTTGAAGTTTTTCTAGAAAACGGTTATATATACGGATTAATTTCACTGCTATTTTTTAGATTGAAGGTACCTGAAACGTCTTTTTTGAATAAATTATAATTAGTTTCGCCAGTATTTTAATTTTACTACTTATTAAATGTACTATATATATATATATATATATATATATATATATATATATATATATATATATATATATCATATTATACATTTGTATACACTCAAGGATCCAAGAGAAAATTAGACTATAAAATTTATCTCAGAGACACATTTATCCGTGGAATAAGAACAGTGGAGAAACTCTATTTCATAAATAAATATTTCGATTTTTGGCCTAATTAAAAATATTACAAAACTAGTAGGATTAAACTTAAATACTTTTATAAAATAAAGTCCATCCTTATAACTCGCGTGGTGACCTGGTGTGAAAGAATAGTCCCAGTGTAGCTCATGCATGTCGTAAGAGGCAACTAAAATGGGTACCTAGTGTCTGTGGTTATAGCCGGGCCCCCCGCTCATGGATTAATTATCAAGGGACTTCAGTGGCTTGCCTTCGTTAGGCAGGTCTCTATTTTCGACCCTCCTTCTTGTCAAACTTTTCTTCCTCTTTTTTTCCCATTTTTTTTTCAAACGTCTAGACCGCAGTCACATCTTGATTGGTGCAGCATAGTCATGGCTCTTGCGCCATTTAAACTTCACTTTCCCTCACACTCACTCAGTCCATCATCATGAATATGTTTCTCGATTGATCTCTTAGGATAACTTACGTTTTGCGATATGTGTAGATAGAGAAGGCATTGTTTTATTTAAAAAAGAGCGGATATATGGTTGTCCTTTAGCCGATTAGGGCTATGGACAGCTTGGTTTAAGGAGCCATATTGTAATCGGACGAAGGCCATCAAATGCTCATATAAAGGTATAGAATTATCGAGATAAAGGTATAAACTCTACGTTCATCTTTGTCGTTTTACATTGGCATGTCTTCTTTTAACCCTTCGTTCAATCACAGGAGAGGAGCACTAATTTTCCCTTGATCAATAGTAGGAAAACTTGTTTTCACACCCTCAAGAGCGATTAAACAATTGCCTTTCTTTAAAATTATGTTTTAAATTTAATGAATTTTCTTTTATGAAATTTCAAAAAAAAAAAAGTTTTAAAATAACACCTGTGAGATTGGAAACTTTTCTCTCACAATGGTAGAAATTCAATATACTACATCTCCAGAGGGATTAATCTTCTATAGATAATTATGGATTTAACACCCTAGATATCCATGGGACATTTCCTGTCTCTCCTGGGACTTACTGTTTCTGACGGATGATGCGTCACCTTGATACCTAGCGATCTTTCCTTATTTTCGACCTCCCTTCATGTCAAACAACTATTTTCTTTCTTCCTACACCTTACGTCTTGATTACAGATGTACATTTAATAATTATTTACATTATAAACTTGCGCTTAATAATTAATTAAAGAGTGTTTGACGCAGCTTGGCTAAATATATCAATTGTCCCAATACAATTAACCAATCAATTACCCATAACCTACGTGTCTTCGAAACTACAAGGTTTGTTATCAATAGCTGTTATAGTGTTGTTATACACATAATTTTAATGCAAAATACGACGTTGTTAGGTAATGGCGCATTCTGTAGATTTAATGCATGGTTAATTTTAAAAATCCAACGAAGTTACTTTTGTTGTAAAAAGTCCATTTTCTTAGAATTTATAATTTTTATGAAAGACAAATGTATAAGTAGCATCGCAATAAAAGTCTTAAGAACCGAACTAGCAACTTATAAATTTTACAGTAAGAATTTAGTTTTAAATGTATCTTATTTGTGGTATTTAGATACGCAAATTATGTCTAGTATATAACAATTAAATAGCCAATGTTTGAGAACAATAACATGCTAAAACAATGAAAGGTTTTAAGCTTAAGCTGTTGTTAGTATATAATAAGAGTGTTTCTTTTGCTGAAATTTGAATGCGTAATTTGCGCTTCAAAAATCAGTTTCATTTTCGGTATCACAGTTAAAGGGCCGTTCAATATTCAGCATTATTTTTTTTTCTCGTCGTAAATGGTATTAAGTACTTTTACTTGCTATTTTGGTAATCTTCGAAATAAGTTTAACGTTTTTGAATTATAGACTCATCAAAATCAAGTTTGACAGTATAGTTCTAGTCCTTATTTTTCGAAGTGGAAGAAGACATCTGATAACCGAGTGCAAAAATTGGAACAATTTTCAAAATTTGTTAGCATAAATTTTATTAATTAGAGAGATTTGTATAAGTTTCCTTATTCATAAAACATAATATAATATCCAACATTGCATGAACCGGGAAAAAAATGTAAATTTATAAATTTATTTTTATATATAACTTCTTATAAGGTTTTTCAGACATTCAAACTATCCTCTAACAATATACTATAATTAGTAAATTACTTTTATTTCTTTTATTTTGCGTATTACTATATATTTGATTATATAAGTGATAGAACATACGTATTCTATTTTTATTTCAAAGTTTTGTCCAAATTTCAGATATATTTTAACATTTCATATAATCTTAGCTTGCAAAAATGCATGATTGCTGTTGACATATCATAATTAAAACTTACATTTAATAATATATACTATTTTAAGGCAAATAATAAATATATTTCAACTCATTTAGTAATTTATATTTATTCGGTAATTTTATCTAAAAATACTAAATCTGAAATTTATAGAGTGAGAAATCTTATACACACACATAATTTTTATTTTTTAAAAAAATCAAATAGAGTTCATTTATCACCTCTTAAAACCTGGACTTTATATAAAAAAAATTTACAAAGCTCTTCCTAAAAAAAATCTAGCATCAATCTTAGTTGGTCACAGCTTTTCTGTAAATCATACTCAGCCTTTGGAGAGCGACAAAAAAAAAATCCTAAAAAACCATTCCATAAAAAAATGAAGGAAAAGGACTCGAGAAAGAGTGAAAAAAAAAATCAACCTGCACTAAACGTCACAAAACTTTGTCGTCCCAAGTTCCTCCTACACATCATCCATCTACGTCACCGACGCTTTCCTCAGCTCTTGTGCCTGCAGCTATAATTACCTCGTCATACTTCGCGATAAGAAGACATTCATTTACATAGCCAGCTAATTAGACTTCTTTAATTAATGCAATTAATAAAAGGCCCCAGTGTTGTCCCATGTCACTTCGTGTCTTTTCCAATGGAGTCGCTTCATTAAATTCGCTGTCCTCCCCCTTCAGCGGGCCCAGGGCCATATGGGGGGTGGGGAGGCCTAGTCTTCTGATTCATTAGGAGGGTCTTATGACTGCGAGGTATAAGCATACATGCTCTGATTAGAATTAATCACAGAGTAAGGAAATTGAAAGGATGGTGGATGGGAAGCTCTGCTTTTTTTCTGTCTTTAGTTAGGATAATTAATTATAATAATTATATATAAATAAGCTATTAATTAAAAAAACATAATTGCGCTGACGAGCGTGACGTTGTTCCTTTGGGTTTAGTTGTTCTTTCTTGAAATTTGATATTGGTTGAATTTTGTCTTTTGTGCTGAATTTTATTTTGGAAGTATTAAAATTTAATGTGGAGATTTATAAATAATATTCGTGATTTAGAAACAAAAACAAATGTCAGCCTTAATTTTAGTTTTAATGAAAATATTATGTGTAGAATATATATATATATATTCATGTGCCTAAATGCTATTTATTTAAAAGAAATTACCTGCCTTATGAACTTAAAAATTTTCATTATTACATAACATCACAATTTCAATTTGTGTATTTGAAACCAGTCCTATGTTTACTTCCTTTGATCGGACCCATGCTAAAAGAATACTAGATCAGCGGTATTTCAACTAAAGCAAATGTGATTTACAAAAGCTTTCGATGTTCACTTCAAAATCATTGTTTTAGAAGACTGGACAAAGAAGAAACATTTGTTTCAGCGAATTCATTTGGATCGGAAGTAGTTGTTCGTTCCCAAATTGTGTTCCCCTTTTCTCAAAACTCTAGAATATCATTCTTGTGCATATCTGCACTGAATATAATGCACCCTGTTTGCAGAATTATTCACTGCCTCAATCATTTCCCCCACACGCATATTGTTCCCTTTTATTGTTTGTCATTTCAGTATACCATTTTTCGAAAGCCTGGAAAAATCCTTCGAATTAATGACTTCAAAAGCTAAGAGCATCACCTATGTACATTTCAGATTTCTTCGCGAAGAAAAGAGTACTCGTTATACGGTGTATATACCTAACGGTTAAAGAAGTAGTTTGGAGTTATAAGGGCACGCGACATCTTATATATATAGTTTTTCATCATCATCATCATCACACACACACATATATAACTATAAGATGTCGCTATAGTCAATTAACCTTAACTCAAAATAAGGAGATTCTTCACCACTAAATCTTCATACAGTTTTATAGCAATGTCAATTCAAGCCAAATCTGAATATCATCCTCTTTTCACAATTTTTTAATGTGACAGTTTCTGAGAACTGAGCTGATTAATAATATGATGATTTTCATCCTGATTTTCCTATTCAAGTATACTGAAATGTCAAAAGTCGTTTAATACCTTCTAATATAGTGTGAGACTTCTTTTGCCCGGAGAAGTGCAGCAACTCTATGTGGTACTGACTTAACAAGTTGTCAAGCCATGAAGAAATTTTCAGCCTGGCTGCCGCTGCAGCTGTCCTAAATCGTGAAAACAGTGCAAGATTTTGAATGTGAATTGACTTTTCGATCACTTTCCACAAATGTTGGACGGAGTTCATGCCTGACTATTGAGGTGGCCAAATCAATTGCTGGTATTTCCCAGAATGTGAATCTTGAAACTAATGTGAATCTTCCTCGAATGACTTTTGCCCGGTGACTTTGCGTATTGTACTCTTGAAACAATTTATCATTTTTTCATTAATGACTGCAAATGGTCTCCAAGAAAATGAATATAATCATTTCCAGTCAATGACTGTTAAGTTTGACATCGAGGTAAGTACATAAGTGAAAATTTAAAAGACATACAATTTTGGACTCATTTGAATGTTCTGATCACACAAGTCACATTGCATTTAATCTATTACACTGTGTGATATTAACAAATATTATTCATATTACATTTAAAAGCCACAGGAATAAATCAATAATTTTTACCAAATAGGTTTCCCAATAAACGCGTTTTGCATTTAGTTTGCTTAGAATTAAAGTCGTTCTTAGTTTACTGGAGAGGATTGTGTACTGTGGTTAAGTGACGACGAAGGCATCTAACCTGGTAACTCCCTCTCCTCACTTGTTCACCACGTGAAGACCAATCCAATTGATTTGATGTACATCCTCTAGTATTCCTTTTGATAGGTTTTTTATGGATTCGAAATAAGCGATTCGTTTTGAACAATGTCAGCCACGAAATTTGTGATTTTGACCACTAGGCTAGCGCGGATAACACTATTCTACCCTTTCGATGGATTTTTTTTTTGATTGAATGTTTACTAACACTGAAGTTGGAAGTAGTACGAGGGGTTTGGGCAACAGACCTAGTAATTTTGAACCTCGATCAAGTGACGAGAATGACACCAGCTCCAAACTTCTTAACCACACCTAAAGGACTTTGGACCTCGACAGATCTAACGTACATTAGTCCCATTACACGCGGATCTTAAGTAGCATCAGGTTTCAAACCCAGGGCCCGACGGAAACAACGCCAGATGAGAATTCACGACCATAGGCTACTGCAGCCACAATTGTACCATAATTGTGAGAATAAAGAGTGGTACAGTACAATTTTCAGCATCAATATGTGTCGGCAGTCTTCAAAAACACTATTAATATTACAGTATTGACAAACACTATTACATAAAACTGAAAACCACCCTGATCAAACGATACATAATACTGACCATTAACTTTACTTCGTTGACAAGATAAGTCCATTCTTCACCAAGGAGAAGAAAGGGAGTATGTGTCCCTTAATTGTAGCCTTTTTTCCTTCTATTTTATGCTCTTTTCTCGAGTTTTGTCAATACTAGAACACGAAGAGACCCAATCCGTAAGCCTAAGTGACACACATACATGTCACATTAGGCTTAGTAACTCAAAAACTTATTCTATACTCGAAGTGACGACTTATTACGAAGTTACTTTTGTCTAAATGGTAGGTAGGTATGCATTGCATTATTAAAAACAAATGCAAACAAAAATGAACGAACATTGAATGCAATAAACTTATCCTAATCTGTATTTAAAGAAAGACTGAATTAGAAGAAAAAAAAAATCAGGCTCACACACATTATCATCTATTTAAAAATTACTTATTTAAGGCACATTTCCAGTAGTAATCAGTGGTATGACTAGAGATGAGACAGCTTTTGATATTTACTTTTGCAATAAAAACAATATTTTTAGCGAAATAAAAATTAATTTAGTTTCATTTTTTAAGGAAGTATGTCTAAGCTATGAAAAAGTAGTAAATGTGCTGATTTTCAATGATTTTACTA
This sequence comes from Nephila pilipes, assembly GCA_019974015.1. Classification (NCBI taxonomy): domain Eukaryota; kingdom Metazoa; phylum Arthropoda; class Arachnida; order Araneae; family Nephilidae; genus Nephila; species Nephila pilipes. Next base: position 70,730 of record BMAW01040680.1, on the reverse strand, counting down.
TGGTGAGTTTTCTATATTTCAATTAGGTACACATTCGTTCATTTTTAAGGCTGTACAAGCAAACAACTCTTATATAAATCGCTAAAGTAGTTTTATTTCCATTTATTGACTATATATATATATATAATTGACCACTTGTTTCAGTCACTCATAATATTAAATGAAGGAGATTTGTGGCCACCACACTAAACAACTTAGTGATCTCTCTCACAGTCAGATTCTAGTGAAAGGTCAAACAACATTTTTGTTTCCCAAGAACTTTGATCTTTTCTAGTCCGATCTCCTGGAAACCAAAGCATTCCCGCACAGATGCTAGAGTTTTAAAAGTGTCATTTCCGGTCTCGGCTGGGGTGCTCAGTCACTAATAACCAAGTTTATTAATTCAGCTATCGACAACAGAAAAAAAGGATTATATCCCGAGGTTTTGGAAGAAAAATACCCACATTCATTCCACATACAATTTCGAAGAGAAGAGACATGAGATATTTGAAAAACCCTCGACCAGAACATCATATTCGAGGGCATTGTATTACTTCTAGTATGCGACTATTACTAAATATGTCATATTTGTATAATAAATGTAAGTGCAATAAGCACTTTTATCTGTCTGTAATAATCTTTAATATTAAAATTAATTATAGTAAATTAGTATGTAAATAGTAACTTTCTAGGTATATCCTGTCATTTAACGCAACAAATGCAAACCCAGCATCGATTCATGGATTTGAGCACCCATGCCACAAAAGATCCGCCATGTAGGGGGCTGATGTATGTTAAATGGAATCTGATCGAGGTACCAAGTCCTCCCATTAGCATATAATGGAAGTTTGGAAAGGGAGCTGCCAGCTCAGGTATCGTCTTCGTCACTTGACCAATGCTCAAAATTATGAGGTATGTCGCCATTATCCTTCAGTGATAAACAATCACAATACATGACGGTCTTCGGAAGTATAAGATCCAAGTCAGACTGTCATTATCAGTTAAGCTACCAGCGAGTTAACAAATATTGGAATAAATAATATCCCTTCATCTGTTAAAAATAAAACATTTACTTTTATCGTAAAAAAATGTTCCTTATAGCAGCTGTTTCCTACTTGGGAAGTGCGTGCTACTGCCAGAAAAGGTACAAAAATCTATTAATAAAGAAATTAATTTTCGTTCCATAAAATAGAATAGCAGCCCTTTATTAGTCTTTGTTTTACATTTTTTGTAACATTTATTTTATTTCTTTCTAAAACAGTCTAAGACATTTAAAGCTTTCTTCAACTACATCAATTTATGTGCATATGCTATGGCTAAACTTTATTATTCTATTAATTGCAACTTTCGATTTTTTTTTATAATAAATCTTCACATAATAAACCATTTTGTAATTCAAAACATAATTATTTTATTATATGTATTTAAAAAAAAAGAGGGGAGACGCAATAAAATTTTATTTTTGGTGGGCATAAAAGTTGGGAACCGTGGCTTACATGTGACATTGAGTTTGCAAGATTATTTTTTACAAGATGGAAACCATATGTAACTCGGTTAAATCAAAGGAAGAAAAAAGGTTTGCATATTGGGTTTTGGGAAGGGGGGGCGCCAGTAGCCAATGGTCATGGATGTGAGCTTCATACCCATCAACTTCCTGTCAAGTTTTTTCCCTCTAAGTTAGTGTGAGTGAAAGTGAAGGCTATTGGCTCAAAATGTAAATGTGGTTTAGACGTGTGAGAAAAACTGACAAAAGATAAAAATTGGAATACAAGAAAAATTGTAAGAGCAACGCAGGAGTGAGTCACCAGTGTTTACCAAAGACAGTAAACCTCATGGGAATGAAAAAGATCACTATGATGCCTCGAAGTCAAAATGCCCGTACTTCCCTGAAGAATACAAACCCCCTGATATAATCTGCAGGAGCAGGGTGCCCGACTATACCACCAGACGCTGAGTTCCCATTTGAGTCGCCTCTCACGACATGCTTGAGATACAGTGGGACTATTCTATCATACCCGGTCACCACACGGTTGTCTTTCCCGCTAAAGACCGTTATTTGGTTCAGCTGTAGTTTGAGGACTCATAGTTCTCACACAGCAAATAAGTTGAGGATACATAGGCCTTGTGAGGACGTATAATCTACGAGGCCTCTCGTTTAACTCGATTGATTTTATTAAAATTTCAATAATTGTTAAATGAAAATCAAATAAAAAGAAATTCACAATTAATAGGTGAAACAGTCACATTTAAACCTTTTTTTTTTTTTGACTATTTTTTAATCAAATTATGACTATGCAATATTTGCTCTCTATCTTCAAAGCGCTGAGCGAGATTAATCACACAACTAGTGGTTCGAGTGGGTCCAACGTCCGCTCATTCTGGAAATCCGTCAGCTTCGCTTATATACACGAGTTTCATCTATTCATTTTTTTACTTTTCTTTAAATTCATCTAATGTGCATTGATCATGTTTCATTTGGTTGGGTCCAGGATTTCGTTTTATACAATTGAATAATAAAGTTTCCAAGATTAATTAAGAGAAAATCTCGGTAGCTCAACGTTTCAAAGCCTACGTGCGGAAGTTACGAAAGTAATGTACCACCTTAGATATCATTTCCCTATGATTAAAGATTTATTGTTAATAGCCATCATTAAATCCTAAAGCAAAGGTACCAAACACAATTCTTGTCGCAGGCTAATTTCTTATAAGTAAAAGTTCACGCAAGCCACAATATGCGTAGTAACTGTGGTAGTTTTTGTTTTCCTAATTTACCTTCATAACATGTTCCTTGTGATTATTATCACTGTATTGATGTTGTTTATAAAGGTATAACTTAGGTACTCTAATAGCATTATTACATATAAAGTAGATTTTCATTCATATAACAACAAAAATTATCTGAATTATCTTGGTAGTGTGGATGTTTGTCAGTAATTTTTCATCTAGTTTTATAACCTGTTTCTGACGGAAATTTATTTGAATACCATAGAAATAAAGAAGACAACATGTCCTGTCTAAAGTATGAGAGCACATGGTATCATGGGAAAGTTTCTTGTGTGTGTTTTCTTTCAATTTGATTCATTTTAATATTTTGGTAATATATTCATTTTAATAACTTTTCAGCCTTTCTATGTATACATATATATGTTAAATGACTCTCTATCATCTAAAAAAAAATTATAAGTAGGTAATCTTGTAAGTTTAATGAATTCTTATTTGGTTAATGTACCAATTTTAAATATTTTTTAATTATCTTATTATATTCCCCACCCACCCACCCCCACACATACTCGTATATATAGAAGATATTGATTTGGAAGGCTTCATGAGGGCAATTAGTGAGTGACCTTGTAATTTTAATCCATGGCCAAGAGATGGCATTTGAGTTAATACTTCCCCAGCACATTATGAGATGATTTTGAGGTGCATGCTACAGTTGATATTAAGCTTGACAGGTCTTAATTGGAAATCTGTACTTAAACATGAAACTCTGACCATTTGATTACTGTGGCAACAAGAAATATTTGGTTTCATTCTGATGTTTATATGTTTTTTGGGGGTGAAGAGATAAGAATTTTGCCATAATACTCAAAAAAGTTTACTAATAAAAAATATTGCTAAAAAATTTTATTTAAATCTTAATCCTTTTAGCATTGAAAAAATGCAGAAAGTACTTTTTTCATACTTATTCACTCAAATAATTCCTCAATATTCCTCTTCAGCAGAAGTTGAATGAAAAAATATATGTTGAAATAAAAATTGCACTCTTTTTTTTTTTTCAAAGATTACATATATCTTGTAAAAATATTTTCTAATTTTTTCCCAGCCCAATTTTTAAAAATACTATGCAATTTTGAAAATTTCAGAAACACCTTAAAAATTTCCAAACAGAAAAAAAAGGAAATTTAATTTCATAAAATTCAGGTTAAGATTTTTGTAATACATTTTTATTTAAAAATAACTCCACTACGCTTTGTTAAGAATACACAAAATCTACTAGTTTTCTGGCTGATATTACTTAAAATTGAGTATGCAGATCATATTTATTTTTATTTAATACTTAAACCAGATTATTTTTGAATTAGTTGTAAATGCTTTTTGAAGCTGGATAAATAAAATATGTAACATAAAAAAATAACAATAATATAAATATTAATCAGAATGTTTGTTTTTCTATGTTCAATGTCAGAAAGCTGAATATTACATTGTCTTATTTATATTACTCAACATATTGCTCAACTTTTCTATACTATAGTAGTAATTCTAAAAAAACATTAAGCCCAATTATGATTAGATAAAATTACAAATGTTGTCAAACTAAAATTGTAATTTTTCAAGAAAGTAGATTTTGCACAGTAGCCTTTTAATGAAATAATAAAAAAAAAAATTGTAAACAATTTAAAAAATAGTACATAATAAAAAAAAAAATGATAAAATGTCTTAATTCTGTGAAACTAAAATCTAAAAGTGGAAACCATTTTTATTTACAAGATTTTTTTTTTTTTTTTAAAAAAAAAAAAAAAAAAAAAATTTCATATCTAAGCTCTAATCTGAGATTTGTCCGTAAAAAATAAAATATAATTTACAGAGATACTAAATAAAAACTGAGAGGAGCCACATCCTAGTGATAATCACAGGCTTTAAGATTAAAGATCATAGATTTAAGAGACAATTTCACTAAGAACCATGTGGTATGAGAGCAGCTGCTCTATGTTTAATCAAACTGAACCCTTAATGGCAGAATTGGCCAAAACATATTACAGAAATTTGAATAATCAGGGACTAGCTCATGTTATTCTTGACATTTATCATGTGTTCAAAATAATAAGAATTGTTAATCCATATATATAATTAGCACGGTATTAATTAAATAAAATGAAGTTTAAAAATATGATATTGATCAATTGTAGATAGTTCATTTTTTTTTTCTCTTTTGATACTACAAAGCTTATTTCTAGTCTAAGTATCTAAATTTAATCTTTTAGAATGTAAAATATATAACATAAAGATTTATAATAAACAAAAATAGCATGAATAGTATACACACTGAAACATAAATCTGCACTTGGGGAAATAATTCTGTACTTTATTATTAAAATACAGGTATTGAATCTACATTTACATAAATATATCTATGCAACATATAATAATTTTTGAGTAGAACTCTATTCTTATTATCAACTCGGTAAATATCTCAGCAACAAGAGTAAACTTTTTTCTTACTATTCTCTTACTATAAAATCAGCTTATACATTACAAGTAATGTAACAACTATGAATAACTTTTTTCACTAAATGATAATATTTAATGATTTTCTATGCAAAGAAAATTATTTACTAGCTTATTAGAAACTTTTACATTACTTTTCAGGTAAATAGTAATAATACAGTTATGAAATGTTCCATACAAGAACAATGAGAGTTAAGGCAAGGAGGTATTGAATGATAATAGTGTTAATTATATTTGTTATAATTAATCATGATAATAATAGCATTTGACAATATCTTCTATTGATTTTAGTAATATATGCATTTTTAAGGATTTATAACTTTGTTTTTAATACAATTCATATGTTATTTTTGAGTAATACAAACTAACTTTTAAGATATTTAATTAAACATTCCACTCTCAAAAGGTTCATGTTATCAATTTTTATGATAATATATATAAAAAAATTTAACTAAAATAATTACAGAAGAGTACAGTATTACTGAATATAATTAGCAATATACATTATATTTAAAAAAAATGTCATGATAGTACAATTAAAAAACACGTCAGAATATATATTTACATGTCAATTCAAGTTGAATATACACTTGAAAAAATGCATAAAATAAACACAGTGTATTAATATAATGCAATAATGAATATATAGTGAGATACAAATATTTAGTATAAATAAATGTAATCAATTAGTAATATATAAGTGCATCATTTTAAAAGGATAACTTTTAACAGTGATTAAAATTTATTTCACTCTATCAAATTTTTAAGTGGAATTCATAAAGAAATTCTGTGACAAGTAAAAAAATTATCTTACTGTTTATCATTAAATATACCTGAGTATTAAACAAAATCATTAGTTGAAATTTCCAATATTTAAGTACAAATAATGATAAAATAAAATTAAGAAGATCGAAATATTTAAAGAAGAATTTTAATGTCATGTATACCAAGAAAATGTTTTTTTTTTTTTAAATAATTTTATATATTAGTTTCAATAACAAATTCCTTGTTTTCTGCTATTAATTACAGCATTTGATAATTATTTAAATTTCATTAAATCTTACATCCAAGAAATAATTTTACTGATAATGCAGACTGATGATGAAAAATTTCACAAAAACATGTCTAATTAATTTTAATACGTTTAAAGCTGATATCGATATTAAATAATTGTGATTGTTTTTATTTTCTTTAAATAAGAAATTTAATAAAATACCATTTAATGAATATATACCATTTAATTAAAAATTAACTATTATTAGCTCCATATGAATTTCACAATTTCATACATATACACCAGTATTTTGATAAAATACTTTTTTAAAAATATCCCTTTTTATTTTAAATACTAATCATTGAAGTATTCAGTGATTACAGATTTATCTAATCTTAACTTCAAATAAATGCATATTTGAGCAATGTTTGTGCAATTTGAAAATCATGTATAGAGGTAGGAATGTTATGTTGGAATTTTAAGAAAAAATACTAATGAAAAATATATAACAAGGACATAATATATATTTAAAAATGATACAAAATCAAACAATTATAAAATAAAGTTATAGGAAAATCAAAATATTATTTAATCTGGAATGGCTGATTATAATTAAACATGTACGTCTAACACTGAAAAAACATTTGAAAGTACAATATTATTAACATTCAATATATAAAAAAAAAAAAAAAAGATCTTTGATCTCAAAAAGAAATCAAAACTATGATTTTTTTCAAAAAAAAAATCAATAAACAGAATAGATTCATTGCTCTGTGGTCTCTAAAAATTTATATATTGAGCATTTTAATAAGCAACAAGAATACATAATATTTTCATCGATTCAGAAGTGTCTAATGGTCAACTCTGTCTATGTAAATAATATGTATATATACAAACATGAATTATGACATTTTTTGTATATTCGCACAAATATGCTCTGAATTTATAAATATCTAACAATAACAATACAATATTAATCATTTTGGCCACTAATATAAAATGACAAGATTATTCAAATATAGGGAAGTGTAAAGCTCTCTTGTTACATTACAAAATATCTAAGCATTCTATATGATTTCTAATCGTTTCATTTATTTTTATACGGACAAAGAGGGGGAAAATATCAAAAATCTAATAAAAAGTAGTGATAATGAATGCAATAGATTCATTTAAAAGATAATTTTAAAGTTTCATAGGAACACAATTTATTAATGGGACATACTTTAAAGAATAATCTGCTCAGAAAACTTCATCAGTCAAACTTCCTAAATTCTTTTTTAAAAAATTCAAATCAAAGATAATTCAAAATGGAATCTAGTAACAAAATAACTTCTAGGAAAATCTATTAAATACAAACAGAAATTTCTAAAATTTAACACAATAAGGGGGGAAATGAATGTTTGAAAATAACGACAAAAGAAATAAGAATTCGTAGAAAAATAGTCAAATAAATCTTATAATAATGTAGATTAAATATTTTTGTATTTTGATTGAGAAAATATGAATTATTTTTCATTACAAAAGTAAATTAAATAAAAAAAAAATAAACATAAGACACAAAAACAGTCTTCCAAATAGCTACAAAATAAAGAAATATCCATATCAGCCTTGTGTTTAAATTATTATAATATATGACTAACAATAACATATTATCCAGTGTTAATAAAAATATTAGTACAGATAATTTTAAAGCATTTTGCTGATAATCACTACAAGCAACTTATTAATAAAAAAAAAAGTTTTTATCCAAAAGATACAAAATGAAAATAATACAACTTTCCCATGTATTAATCTCACATGTCAATATACATGATACAAACTTCCACTATAAACTTTTATAGCATTTTTATTTTTCACAATTGATAAGCAAGAATGATTTTTTTTAAATATTAATTACAGTTTAATTTATTAAATAATTTTAATAAATTTAATTATTATACCAAAAAAAAAAAATAGTGATAAAAATAGCCATTATAATCTCCAGATTATTTTACTCCCTAGCCTTTTTAGATAATCATTGCATTTGAATTCTAATGTAAATCAACAATACATAAACAAAATTCTATAATTTAAAAGTTCATTATGAATTTGACTATTTGAAGCAATCAAATTATGACAAAATATACCTCAAAATAAAGAAAGCAGCCATTTAAAAAAATAATAGCTGCCCTTTCAGCTTCAGGTTTTGTACGTTGTGTCACATTTAATGAAATATTTTTCCACTGAATAAAAATTTGCAACATTTCTGATTAACTCATTTGTAGAGTACCAGCTCCTCCTCCATAACCATATCCTTTTGGGCCATATAATTTCCCGTAGCAAGCTGAAATTAAATTTACAAAAAAAATTTAATTATTATGGGAGTAAAACCAATTATATAAGGAAAATTTAAATTATACAAAATGTAACACAGTAATCTAATGTTATAATATTAAAATACATTTCAAAGAAATTATTATTCTCTCAGTAAAGAATAATATATATAATTAATAAAAATAATGTATTTGAAAGGATAAATGAAAAGTATTCATGTGTCAAGAAACATTTCTGGTTGGGGAAAAACTCAAATTTATACAAATCAACATAATTGATGATACTCCAATAAATTAAAACACTAGAAGATTACTTGTGTATTTTTAGCAACATGGTATACCTCATCTATTAAAGAAAACTGACAAACTTCAGGAATGGGAAATAATCTGCAGTAAAAAATATCTGTACCAATTTGAAGATAATGATGAAATATCCTAAAATTTTAAAATTCTTTAATATTTATTCTATTGAATAAACTGTTAGGTGAGAACATCAGGATCCTTCCCCAAACATCAAAATATTTTATAATTTTATCGTTAATTTTACAATAATTATAAAGTTCACATAACTAATAACAAATCAAGATATCCATTTTGAAACATATTTAAAAGATCAATGATATGACTAATATTTACGAAAAACAAGGCCATATGAATAATAATTAACTTCACAAATTTTTTGAATATATTATGATACAATGAATTCTAAATTATTATATTTATAATGACTTCAAGGAGTAAGAATATGATCCACTGCTGTTGAATTTTCACAAACAATATCAATTCAAAATGTAGATAAATATGGAAAACATCCAGTGTGAAATTTGTTGCACTTTTAATGTCCTTTGAATTCCTCTAATAATGTTTTATATAGAAAAAAGATACCTTAAAATGATAGTCATTGAGGTTGGAAATGCATTTTTTAATAATTCTCAACTATTCTGATTTAAACTATTTATCAAAAGAGCTATTGCTGATATAATTTTTATTTTATATATAATTGACGATTATGATATAACCATTTAACTATATTTTGAGCTGATAACATTTTATAAAGTCCATAACTTTGGATATAATTAAATGGCAAAAACTGATTACAAAAAATGCAATTTGTCAAAAAACATGAAAGATTTTGCAATATATTATTTCTATTATACAAATATATTATGAGATCAATAATGTTAAATGCATTCCAAAATAAAACAAATATTCAAACAGTGATTCTGAAAAAAATGACAAGGAGCTGAAGCATGAATAATTGAAGTACAATAAGACCAAAAAATATAAATCATAAAGAACATGCAATTGAATCCAACAGATTTTTTTTTAAAAAAAAATAATAACAATATACTACAGTTTCTTTAAATTCTGAACTATAACCACTTGATGAAGATAATAAATTACTTAGAGCCCACTGCCTAAATTTTAACATCATACAAAAAAGAACTTAAGCTTAACCTTTTGAATTTAAGCTATTTAACTTATTATTAGTAAACAACATTACATAAAATTTTTAAATCACAACACAATGACCATAAACCTTAAGGAACATTAAAAAATTGACTAAAAATGATTGAAGAGGTGTTCTTTGCAAAGCTTTGTAAAAAAAAATTGTCCTTTATTTATAAATGAAGTTAGATTTTTTTTATGTCTTCTTACTATTTTAGGAAAGTAGTTTACCTCAAAATTTTGAACTGTACCTTGTATTAACAGTGATTCTGTAAGACAGATAAGTGATAACATCTGTCTTACTTAATATTTTAAGTTTGGTTTGTCATACAAAAAGTGTATGACAAACCAAACTTAAAATATTAAGTAAGACAGATAAGTTATCAACAATACATATATTATACAAATTTAGAAAAGAGATTTAAATGAAGAACAAAGACAGCAATAGCAATGAAAAATTGAATGGTAGAAATAAATTCCATATTAAACTTGTTAATGCCCCTTATTTTCACCATTACAATTGTTTTTCACTGTAGTATGCAATCCATATAAAAATAAACAAGTATCTTCACATGAAAATATATTAAAACTAAATCACAAGGCTAGCAGGTACACTACTTAAATAAGAGAAATACCGAAGTCTGCCTCTCAATTCCACCACCAAGACTGCTTTGTAGAAAACATAACCAGTTGCTTATAAATGTAGTCCTAGCACAACATAATATAAAAGTTAAAAGAGTGTGATACCAGATACAGTGCTGTTTTCATTATTTGAACATGTTTTAAAATAAGAATTTGCATTATATAATGAAAAAAATTCAATAAAACTTTTGAAAGTGGAAACACTAATGACCAGAAGCAGAAAATTCTTATCCACTTAATCAATCAATTCAATCATATCAATGAAATTCTAATTAAAGTGGGCACATAAACATGAATCCAATATCTACTTATGTATTATTCACAATATTATGACAATATGGAATTCAAATACTCGATTAAGTTGCTTATATCCTTTATCAGTTTTTTATTTTCACTATTGACTCTTATAACATGCAATGGTTTGCAAAGAACTTCAATCTAATTTATCTAATGGAATATTTTCCATTACAAAGGTATTTGATGGCTAAAAATTATTATATTTGGCTCATACACACAGTGAACTCCCTACATTTTCTGTACATACATTCACGGTATCTAAAAGTTGTTTTGAATGAAGCTATTCTACCAAAATTCTAAAAATTTAAAAAAAAAAAAAAATACTACTGTGTTTCTTTTAACTAGCAGGAAATGCAGATCTTTGATTATTGGAAATCTATATGTTACATTACATTTACTAAAAACTAAATGACTATTAATTATCATCCTAACTTGTAATGTAACTCTCTTAAATCTGAAAATAATTTCAGAATTGAGCCTGACTTAGCATTATTAAGTTTCTCAACAGAAATTTAGTAAACTTCTTATCCATATTTTGAAAGTTTCTATAATTTCATTATACCTATGACCTTTCAAACTAATGCATTTTATTATTAATATTACATAAAGCTAATTCAAAATAGTTTGAAGCAACAATTTATATAATAAATAGCTTTTAATTCATTAAAATCTTAATCACAGTTCACCAAGAGTTCTGAAATACTTTATCAAACTGTATTCAAAATATTCTTTGAAGTTTAACTCATGCACTTCAGTGTTGAAGTCCATGCTTTCAAAACATATACCTCAAACTTTTTTATAATAAAATTTATAAACATTTTTAAAGATATTTCTTGAATGTAAGAAACTGTTCCTCTCTTTTCACTTAATCACCATGGAGATTTAATTTAATTATCATTTAATATTACTATCAAAAGAGAATTAATTCTTAAAAGCTACCGAAAATGAGTTGCTTCTTTTTGCAATAATATTGCACAAAGAACTGACCCATTTTCAATACATTATAAGAATCAATACTTTCATTACTCTTTTGCATATTTTCAGTGGAAAATTCTTCAAACAATCAGATTTCTGAATATCCAATTACAAAAACATATTATGATATAATAAGAAGATAAGCTAGCAAATTATAACCAAGAACTGATTACGAAAATAATTTAAACATTTGTCATATGCTACAGATTTAACTGACAACAACCGAATACTACTACATTAAAATCAAATTTCCTTTTGTTGACACACAATCCCAAAAGTCCTTTAAAAAATACAGCTATCCATTTTATAACATCTATTAGTGAAAAGTGATAATAAAGAAATATAATACATACTTTTGCAATAAATTTCTCCTTCTCTTTCACACAGGGTCATGGATTCTAACCTCTTGTGACATTCCTTGCAGTTAAAACATGTAGTCTTATGCCAAGCCTGCATGTAGAAAAAAGAACTTCATTTATATAAAGGATATCAAATATCAAAACTTTTTTCTACAAACATCTTCCAATATATAAAAATTTTCCTTTTCAAAACATTTGTATGTTAGAGCTCAATTCAACATAATAATAAACTACAATAGAATTTTAAACTGTCTAACTGTAAGTCACATAAAAGTAAATAATGCAGTTCAATGCTTCTTGAAATTTCCATAACAAAAATAATTCCATACAATCTCATTTCAACACATAAATTTGCAATCACACAATTCATTTGAGTAAGAGTGAAAGTAAAAAGTTAATGCAGATTTTTTTAATTTAATGATTTCTATGTAACTACCAAATAACATGCAGCAACTACTAAATTAAAAAAAAAATAGAATGAAGTTCAATGGCCTTTATGAAATTGCTTTCATCTAGTATGTTGAAAGAAGAAAAAGATTGCTTCTCAGCAAGTGTGAATTTACGAATGTACTGGAAAAGAAATGACCAATATGAGCTAAAGAAGTAAACATGTTAATGGTAAGTAAAATAACAGTGTGACAAGTGGATCAAATCAGATTGATCAATGATGTCACACATGCAATAAAAATAAATAGCAACTAAGAGCTCTGTTACTACAGCAAAACAAATATGAACCATTATCAAAAAATTAAATATTATTCAAATGAAGCAATTTTATTACCGATCCACCACCCATCATTTTTTCAGCCATATAAACTGCTTTGCCACAACGAGGACATACATCAGCTCCTCCCCATTTGGGTTGAGAAGATTTTTGAACAACAGGAGCTTTCAAAGGAGCAACATGTGCTTGAGCCACAGCAGGTATATTGCTGAAAATTAAAGTATAATATATTAATTGTGAGTTTTAATGTATCACTCAATTTGCTACATGATATAGAATATTAATTTAATGAAAATCAGAAAAATTATGTTCCTCTCTTTCTACAATCGAAAAACTGCAATACGGGAGGGGTCTCATCAAATAAATTTTTGGAAACTATTACCTTAAAATAAGTCCTATTCCTTCCCAACTGGAGTTGAAAAAGGAGGACAGGAAGGGGGGGGGGATATTGTAGGGACTTTATAGTAACAACTAACAAATTTCAGGTGAGTCATTATAAAATATATTTTCATATCATATTTGCTTACAAATAAATAGCAGTGATATAATCAAAGAAATAGCATGGAATACAATACTTAAAGAAATATTCACTTAAATAAAGTGTTCTTATTGGATCTTAACTCTAATTAGAATATAACTTCATTATTTAATAGAATAACTAGGAAATATGTACAAAATTTCCTGTTAGTACAAAGGGTGTGCCTACTAGAGTTAAGTAAAGTAATTTTTAATTGTAATGGAAATTTACAACTAGACAAACATTAAAAATGATAATGAAATGTTTACAAAGAGAACATCAACATCAGTAATTTATTACAATATTGTTTATGTATAACACAAAACAGCAAGCTACTATTAAGAATTAAAGTTGCACAATTTAATAGTAGAATTTTTCAAAATAATATTCATGTAAATATAATAAGATTTTTTCCCAAGAAAATTACATAAAGAATCAGGGCTCTAAAATTAATATGCAGGTAATAATTAGACAATCAACTTTAATACATTTTCGAATGGTGGTGAGAGATGCCAATTTCAAAGCTTAATTCATTTTTCAGTTCAATTTCACTTTATTTGTATCTAATCTTATATTAATCTAAATGGAAGTGGATCTAACCATAACTAGTTTCATCAGTAAATAATACATAATTAAAATTATTTGTGGTGAATTCCTATTTGGCAGATAAATCACCAACTACAATAGACAGAATTGCACCAATACCAAAGAGGCAACCATTCTATGTTTTTTACCAGAGTGTGAGGAGGACAAAATAGAGCAGTGTATATGCACATGACTTGTAAATAAATGACGATTTGTTATGGGACTCTTAATAAAACAGAAAAATTTGAAATTCTAAATGTTGTGTAATTGAAAAGCATGTAAAAACAATGATCCAAATAAATTATGTTTTGGTTATACATTCATGTTTATTTCTGAATACCACAGCATCTAATTAACCAGAACAATAGTGACCCAGGACAAAAATAAAACTTTAAAAATATCCAAGGAAAAAATTATTTAGCAAACAATGCTGCTTTAACAGGGTAAAAAAAATCTTGTATCAACATTTCAAAAAGTAAATGATGTTTATCTTCAATGCCTTTGAGATAAATGCAATTCTGTTTTTATATCTGTGCTTGCTTTAAATTATTCTAATATTGTATTTTATATTTAGTATTGGTTTCAGTTTGAATGTTAATTTACACTCATAATTTTATGCGTATAAATGAAACTATTATTTAAGTATTTGAAATGATTTTTTACATAAAATTTTACATGTTTATAATTTTTAAACTTTATTTATAAAATATAATGCTAACATATTTGAAATTATCATTGAATATAATTTGATTTGCTTATTATCATACAACACTAAGAACTTGTTAATTTGATTATGATATCTTGCACAAAGGGAGATGTGAATGCTGTGCAAATTCCTGTGTGTAACAAGTCAGACTCAACTTTATGGTTTATTATGCAAGAAAGCACATTTGTCCTTGTAAATCTCAAAGCAATACCTGGATCATTAACTAAGTATAATTATGTTGTATCACATCTTCCACCCAACATTGTGTCATTAGTTCAAGATGTTCTTATAAAGCCTGGATCCATAAACTCAACTTAAAACAGAACTAATAACTTGTTCCGGAGAATCCTCTCAGCAGGAAATAAGAAAACACTTATCTGGGGAAGAATTAGGTTCCTGCAAACCACCTGAATTCTTGTTTAATAAAAGCCATGCCAAAGCTCTTAACATGCCTGATAATTTAATGTTAGAATTATTTTAACAGTGTTTATTATCATCTACTATTCAAACATTTTAACCACAGTTTCAAATATCACAATGGAAAAAGCTACAGCAATTTCTGATAAAATTATTGAAGTTTCTCCATCACCAGTAAAAAATTTTGCCATTTCGCAGAATAATGAGCAGTCAATTGGAAATAAATTATTTCCAAAAATCAAAAAGTTGAATAAGTGAATTGATAATCTTTTATTTCCTTGGTAATCTTTCATCATATCCTTACAATGGAGACTTTCGTCAAAGAAGTCATTCCAGAAATCCCGATTAATCTGTTTTTTGGTACCAGAGGCATTTTGGTAGAAACTGCAGAGATGAAAATTGGTCCAACCATGTTCATGGCAGGGAAATGAACCCAAAAAGATGAGATGACCTATTCATTGCCACAAAAATCATGTTTCTGTTCATTCTAGACAGGACCACAAATGTCTCTGGTCAATAACAGCTCTGATGTATCAATTATTCTTGCGAAACCAAAATTGAAATTCTTCCTAACAAATATTTTTGGCAGCAAATTCTACGTCAATTAATATGCATGGTCAGATAACAATTTCTTTGAATTTTAAATTAAGAAGGCATTTTACCCAGACTTTTTTAATTGCCAACATAAATATACCAATTCTTGGAGCAGATTTTCTCCACTATTTTGAATTGATTCCAGATCTTTGGAATAAATGTCTCAGACTCAAAAAAAAAAAAAAAAAAACCAATTGAAAGGCAAATTAAAATATATTAATATATATTTTATCCAAATTTCAAAATTCCTCATTAAATAATTTATAATACTTTACAAAAAATTCCTCCTATCACTAAACTACTCAATCCCAATCAACCAGTAAAGCATAATACTGTTCACCATATTATAACAAAAGATCCTTTTGTTGCATCAAAACCTCATAGGTTAGTTTCAGATCATTTAAAAAAAAAGCAAAATGTGAATTTTAAAATATGATGAAACTGGAGCATTTAAGAACTTTGAGAAGTAATTTTGTATCACCTCTTCATATGGTTCCCATGACACGAACTCTTGACTGGAGATCTATTGGTGATGACAGAGCCTTAAATGCATAAACAATAAAGGATAAGTATCCCAGTCTGTATATAGCTGACTTTACAGCCGAATTACTGGCATCAAAATTTTCAGTTGTACAGACCCGATAAAAGCACATACTACCAGATTCCTATAAATCCAGTAGATATATACAAAACACTATTTGTACACCTTTTGGCTTATTTGAAAGTACTCAAATGCAATTTGGCCTCTGTAATGTATCTGCGACTTTCCGACAATTTAAAGATGAAATTATGCATCGTTTGCCAGGAGGCTATGCCTTTGTCAATGACAGTTTGATTGCATCCAAAAATCCAAGTGACCCTTTAAAACATTTACACAATTTATTTTCAAAATTAAGCGAATATGGTCTTTGCATCAAAGTTTACGAGTGTATTTTTGCCACATCAGCCAAAAAAATTTTTGGTTTAAATCTCTCAAAAAATGGAATCAAACCACTTCCCAGAAAAGCAACATGCAGGAGATAACTAGGCAATCAACTTTACTATCATTTCAAATGGTGGTGCGAGATGCCAGTTTCAAAGCTCAATTTATTTTTCAGTTCAATTTCACTTTATTTGTATCTAATTCTATATTTACCTAAATGGAAGTGAATCTATATAATCCTAATTAGTTTCTTCAGTAAGTAATGCACAATCATGTAGAGTTAAAATTATTCATAAATAAAATAAAATACAGAAATTGATATAAAATAATTATATTTTTAAGAGACATCTAAGTCGTTTGCAGACAAGGGAATTAACACAATTTCAGTTTTTTTATGTCATTATACATTGTTAAAATTTCTATTTTTTTTTTTAAGCAAAAGTTTTCATAATTATTCAGGTATAATTTGAAGTACATAGTATATAATTTGTTAACATCATTTGTAATCTCGCAAAATTAATTTGTCACCAATCTTACAGGGTAAAAAAGTATATTATCATTTTAATTCATAATATTATCAACAATGAGCAGTCTCTCTGTTAAGTTAACCAGATCCTTTATGATTTTTGATACTAATATGTCTTTTTAAAATTATGATTATTCAATATTAACAAATAAAAATTGAAAAACCTTGTTTTAAAGATCTAATTTTTGAATTGCATTCTAATATTAACATTAAAAGTTGAAATGATAAAACATGCAAGGATGTCATACATTTTATTTGATTGAAAATCTGAGAGTACTTCACAGACATCATCGTAATAAATAATTATTATTGATATTAATGATAAAGACTTTCAACCTAACTGCCTAAGATGAATATTTTGGAAGCCTTTCTAACATCCTATGCTTAGATCATAATAGTATAGCCAGATAACAACTCATCTCTATTTTATCTTCCTTTCTTCAAAATTGGCATACCTTTAATAATATTTTCTAAGGTTACAATATTTGAGATACAGTTATTTTGATTTGTTCAGTCCGTGCAACATAATAGTCACTCACTAATAACAGAAAAATTTCTCTTAGAGTTATAAGGTACACATATAATGAAATGCCAGGCATTTTATACACTTGGTTAATATATATTTTTATAGTCACTAAAATTCCTTCTGCTCATAATGAAATTTATTAATATATAAATAATATAATTATATCTACATAAGTAGTTCAGTATCATTTGCCGATGTCCATTTATGAAGCTTTTTTTTTTTAACAATACATCCCAAAGATTATATTGTCCTTTAAAACAAATATATTTCTACATGCTAATAAAGCAATGATCCTGTCAGGATCTCATAGTAATATACTCGTATGACAAACTGCATTTGCGAGTTTTGCATTGCATACCATCATAACTATCAGGTATCTGACAGAAAGGTCAATAGCATTTTTGTCCTTTACACTTGTCTTTTCTAGCATATACAACAATCATTGTTATAAATACATTATTTATTTATTATGACAGAATGCAAACATATAAGGCTTGTAATACTCAACAATTTTTTCAATACATGTTTACCAATTTTAGCTTTTGCAAATAATCCCATTCTCCAGATATATGTTGCTGATTAAACATATCTGACTAAATTGAGATAAAAACTGATGCATACATTATGTAAAAAGTACAAACAAGCAAAATACATTTATGTCAGTATTTTCCTACATAATTTTACAATTTAAAAGAAAAAAAAAATAATTTAAGGAAGAGAGAGAACTTATTTTGGAAAATTCTTAAATTCTACAATAAATAATTTTTTCCCCTGTAATATGAAAATGGCGAAAAGCGAATTTTTTTTTTTT
>BMAW01040680.1:33677-51803 GCA_019974015.1 Nephila pilipes | reverse complement strand
TGTTGATATTTCAATAAAGAAGTGTTTTATAGTTTTGTTTTTTTTTTTTATTTATACATTTGTCAGGCACAGAAACAAAATCTTACAAGTGTAGAGATTAATTAACAACTATTACTTTCCTGAAACTGAAATCGTCCAATAAAATATTTACAGAACTGAATTTTACTACAAAACATCATTATTGAAGTAAAACCTAACATTTTTCTAGTATTTGTTTCCTAAATTTTTCTTGTTTATGTGCACAACAATTTAAAAATAATTTAGATAAATTTCTTGTAAAAAATAAATGCATTTATAAAAATAAAGCAATGAATGGGCACAGAGATGAGCTAAAATATCTTCACTATTATGCTATTCAGCAGAAAACAATACTACTTTTATTCTTTTAATACATAAGAGACATAAAATGTCTCACAAAAGTGATTGGTTAATCAATTCATTCATAGCAAAAGCATATTTTTTTTTATTCCCATCAATATGACTTTGCATTAATAACTAACTCAACTTTATTTAGATTATGGAAACAAAATTAATTTGTAATCAAAAATTAATTTTGTATATTTGTGTATTTTTTTTTTACAACAGAAAAAAGTACCAAAAAAAGATAAATGTATTTCACTTTAAAAACAAATACAAAGATTAATTTCTGTAAGAGAAGATAACTAACAAGAAATTTCCCTAAAATTTTACAAGCTGATTTTTATATAGTCTTTATTATTAATACTTTCAAAAAAAAATTCTGTTTTTTTTTTTTTTTTTTAAGTAATAAAAACACAGATTTGACTATAATAGTATAGAGAGAACATATATTTTGGAATCCAAGAGTACATCAATTTTTGGGGGGTGCAAATGTTTTAATATATTTTCAGATACTCAGCTTGGACAAAACAATTCTTATGTCTTCAGTATTTTTGTTTACAAAGATGTTACTACAAAAGCTGTTTTTACTTTAAAAAATCCAATGCTGTTATTAGCTTCTGTAATATTATTATAAAATGAAAGTGAATATCAGAAAAATATCAGTTTTTGTATTATTTATTAAATTGTTTTTCAAAGTCTTTTTCAAGGCACAATGATAAATAATTTAAATCTAGATTTATATATTTATGTATTGTCATTTTAAAATTTAGGTTCTGTTTTAGATTATGAACATAATCTCCTTTCTCAGTCATAAGTTATGTTATAATTTCTAGTGAAAAAAAAGTCATACAATATCAAAAAGTGTTTACTATTAGACAAACTAAATATTATTCAAACATATCTTCAAAATGTGTTCTAAATACAATTAGCATAATTTGCAAATTTTAATATAATGTCAACTCATTGTAAAACTGTAAATCTTTTGTATTATTCTTGGAAGAAATAAGACTGCATTACTTATTTTAATAAAGTAATAATTTTTAAGTTTTAAAACATAAGTTAAATGAAAGTTAATAATATTATTAAAAAACTATAAACAAAAAATTATGTTGTCTATAATTCAAAATTATATTTATGTGCAAGCAACTTTTACTTTGAGTCAATCACATTTATCACAATAAAAATAAAATACAAAGCATGAAAAATAATAAAAAAAAAATAAGTAATAAAATAATTCATAATTTACCACAATTGAAACAACTCTTGTGCCAAGATTTACCCAAAGCTATCTTCTCTTCATTGAAATATACAACTGTACTACATCTTGCACATGATCCAGGCATGATTGTATCTTATCCTAAAATAGAATAAATTTCATGTATCTTTGAATTTTATCAGGTGAAATCTCTCAATGAAACCAAATTTATTCTTACGAAACAAAACAAAAAAACTTCTTGACAGCCAAAATAATTGAAAATAACTTAGGAAAATAATATTATCCCATCACACTCCCCCCCCCCCCCCCCCCCCCCCCCCAGAAAGAAGAATTAAAATACCAAAGAAAATAAAAATAAAAAATAAAAAAAATCAGACGAAATTTATCAAGAAGATACTAATCATTATTTCATCAGTGAACTAGATATTAATGAAAAATAACAAGAAGTTTCAAAGCACCAAACCTACAGTGTTATAAAATTAAAACAGAAAATATATATCTTGTAAAAGGATCCTAAATTACTGTCTTTCAATTATTTAAAAATCATATTTTATATATCACACACAATGATAAACATTTCTACAATAACGTGCTTCTTTGTAAAAAAAAAAAAAAAAAAAAAAAACAGAACTCCACCTTCACCATATTTTTAAGAAATTTTTTGTTAAATATAATTCTTTTTGTATATTATTCTTCAAATATTCAATAATGTATACATAATAAGATGGTTAATACAAATTATCGCGATTCCGGCTTCCGAGGTTCGTAAATATTCACGATTCACGCTTCTTTTATAAATCATTAAAAAAATTCGTAGAATCATTGGTAAATATAGTTTAAATCGCAACATTCTCTAACGCTACGAAAATTTGGTTTGTAACTGAAACCAAAACAAATCTGATAAAAAGAAAATTATTTTAAAGAGAATTTAACTGTTTACTCATTTCTCCCTAAGACAAAAAATACGTAGTGAGAAATTTAAAAAAACCCACAGCAGTAAAGAAAACACTAACATTAAGTAGAAGGATTAAGTTACTTCTGCGTTGTTTCATGATTTGACAGCTGAAATGATGTATCTTATAATTTAACTCACATACCAAAAAATTTTAAAGCGGGAAAAAAAAAAAAAAAAAAAACTAAAGCACTTTAGATCCGGGATTTTTAGAATTCTACAAAATCTCATCCGCAGAAGCTTTTAATTTTTTTTTCCGTAGGAACAAAGAGCGAAATGATAAAAATATAAACGCACTCATATAAGATGTTGTCGTTTTTTATCATTATTTGTGAAAAGCACTAAAAGGTTAAGAATCTCTAGCAAAAAACATTGATCGAAGTAAGAAATTCATTGCGTGTTTACTTCAAATTTTGAACGCGAATATGATTAATGTTTTACTTTTGAAGGTATTCTTTTAAATTTATATATATATATATATAAACCGTAAAAAATATGTTAAGGATATTTCTGCATAATTTAGGTTTGGACTGTTTGGATTAATAATAAAAAATACACAACTTTTTTTCCTCAACAATCCATCACCAAATAATATAAAAATTCAAATTGAGCTACAACATGAAATTATTTCTTTTAGTTTAGTTTTTAATTTTAATTATAGTTCAGATATTTTAAACTATGAAGGATTTAAATCAGTAATAAACCGAATAGGTTCTTTCACAGCACCCAAAACTGAAATTGTTAAATTTCAAAACTGTTGAAACTGTTAAATTGCACCGAAATGCCTTCATCACTTACGGCATAGACTAAATTTTTCTGATAAGTAAACCTTTGGATAAATAATTATTCAATTTTTATCCCTTGGCTTAAGAAAATTTCAGTTATTAAAATTTTTAACCGATTAACTAAGCAAAAATCATTTTTATACGTTGCGTAATACTGCATTCTTCAAGATTAATTATTGACGTAGTACACATTCATTTTGAACTCATGCGAAACTATTTTCTTTTTCTTGTTCCATGTATTTACTTTTTAAATCATTACATTTTAGTGATATAAAATAATTCAATGATAGAAAGACATATTTGATGAAAGACAGAAAAAAATGGTTGGATACAATAGATTCCTCAGGAAAACCATGTATTTTATAAAAGAGATGCTGTCTATAACAACATATTAAACCGATATTCCAAACACTCAAGATGGCTTATCTCTGGCAGGTTCAAAGCTTTAAGATGATTCGACGCCCTTTGCTACTGCAGATATTTAAGAAAATACTTTTTTTTTTTGTAGAATATTCAGTTACCTAGCATAATAAAAACACGATTCTAGAGTCCCAATCTATTAAATCTTGCGGATTACATGCTTTTCAAATAGTCACACAAAAATCAAAATATTTAATTTAATTACAAAAACTGAAAAGATGTATTTTTTTTCCTATTGACCTTCGAAATTCCCAGAATACCAAGCTAAGACTCCGAGTGCGATCTTTTGGTACATTTCAATCGACGCGCGACACATTACATATAAAAATAAGGAGAGATATATTTAATTAGGTTATGTAAGCTTCCGCCTGATGAGATACAGTAATACATCTCTTCACGCATCGCTAAAACGCGCAGGTGTCTACATAACGTACATTTGCAACCTCAGGAAGTGGGAGTAGAGATTAGCAAATGTGAAATCTTCTGAAGGTTCAGACATGTCAGCATTAATGTTTACGATTTTGTACAGCATTTTTGTTCCACTTTTGAGCAGCGTGTATACTGAATACGATTAAACTTTTTAAGGTTCACATTTCAAGAAGCTGATATATA
The DNA here is from genome assembly GCA_019974015.1 of Nephila pilipes. Lineage (NCBI taxonomy): Eukaryota > Metazoa > Arthropoda > Arachnida > Araneae > Nephilidae > Nephila > Nephila pilipes. The sequence continues at coordinate 47,458 of BMAW01040680.1, read as the reverse complement.
TCTCAGCAATCTATTCTGCACGTAAGAAAATCATTGGCATGGAATTTATTGCAGATTTAATCCGAGGTTGAAGTGATTGAATATATACAAACTGATGTTTCGACACAGCAGGATATATTTTAAGGCTGAAAACTGGTAGGGTGCTTAGTTGAAGGAAAAATCATGCTGTATAATGATTAAGTATGATCTTGTTCGACAAGAAATAAAACTAAAAGGGGAGGGGGGAGAAATTAGATATTTCTCCCCACTTCCATATAATTTCCATGCTCCATATATTATTATATGGAATATTTCCATATAATAATATATGGAGCATGTTTCCATATAATGTGAAAAAATATCACAATTATCCAGGATTTAATGATTAACACGTAGATAAACAGAAGGATACACAGAACGCTACAATATCTTTAAAGGGCAGGTTGGGCGAGTCGCAAAATTTGCCAAAAATACTCATTGGAAGTCGTATATATAAAGAAATAAGACGCCTTAAAAGATTGAGCAAGCTTTATTCACCTTACTATTTGTTCTTTTTTTTAAGAGTAGTACGATTCTGCGACTCAGTATTCCTGATAAATAACTTTTTGGATTCAGTTGAAAGAGATGAATTCTAATGAAACTAATAATATATATATATATAAAAAGAATCTACTTTTACTACATCTGTAAATAATGCAACAAATTTTTCATTGATAATTGTAATTTGACAGATAGAAAGTTTTTAATAAGAAAATAAATAAATAAATAAAATTAACCGATCAGTAAATAAATATTTATTAATAACCATGTTTAACAAAAATATATTTATTCTGCTTAAAGTGATATTTGAAATAAAATATTGAGTTTATGACAAAATGCGCTAAATGTCTTTGAAGAAGCTTGTGAGTTACGATAAGTCAATTAAATTTGACTGGTGTATTAGTCAGAAAAAAGTTCCATTTATTTGGATTTTTATATTTGTAAAATAACGACGTTTACCCTCATGTTTTCTACGTTTGAACAACGAGCAGCCTGGATCATTAATGAGACACTATTATTATATTCTGATTCCATCATAATTTTAAAAAAATGAGTTCATTTTACAAAACACTGCAACTCATTGTGCAACACCCAACGAATAAATCAATTAAAACAAAATTTGTTTTCCGCAACGAAATTTATAAAATTAACACAATAGTTTTCGAATAAATAAAATGTAAAAGAAAATCAATGGTATAAAAGATAAAATTACAGAGAGAGTGTTTCATCTGAACTTCATTCAAAATTAATTTAAGAATAATTATTTATTGAGGCGAACGAGTGACTTTTGTTAAAATAATGCAGAGAAAAATTTTACTGACTACTATGTATAGAATATCTCGTATGAAAATACTCTAATTTATCAAAATAAAAATTCGTTTTCGGGGGAAAAAGGTATTCAAAGACGAAATCATTATAATTCATTTATTTGTTAAAAAAAAAGAAAAGAAATTTTCTGCTGTATTTTAATAATTTTTCTACACAAATTCGAAAGAGCTTGAGGACTAAATAAAAAAAAAGTTTATCTATATATATAAATTTTACTTACATATACACACACACACTATAACAAAAAAAAAAAAAAAAAAAACGACGGACCAAAAAGTTAGGAGTTGTTTGCGTGTGACAAAATTTCGTATGCAAAGACATTTGGATCGAACATGCAAATAATTAAAATTTGGTGTCCAATGAATGAATAGCGGGAGCTACAGCGCGACAGAACTGCGCACTCAGCAGGTGTATGTAAGAAGCGATTCTCAATCTGATGGTCAAATTTTCTGTTGCATTGCAATTTAGGATACCTTTCAACGACTGAAAAAATGCTTCGCCGAAGGATTCGAGCGTATTACGAGCAACTTATACTTAAACATCTTATTGATCTCGTTACTATGTAACTCGGAAATAAATCATTCAATTTTTCTAAAATTTTAATCATTTTCTATTCTGTACATAATTTTCCCATCCGCCAATTTTTGTCTCCATCAGACAATTCGTTGGTATGTCGTTTTCTTTTTGTTACAGAGTGTGTGTGTGTGTGTGTGTATATATATATATATATATAACATTGTATTTTAATAAGTTGAGAATAATTAAGAGAAATTAAATATAAAACAAAAAAATACTTTCAAAAATATCTTCTAGTATCACAAAAAGGAACAATTACAATATCATACACAGTAACAAACATACATTAATAATGAGAATCGCATTAATTTTTTTACATGAATTAGACCAGGGGTCTCCAAACTTTCCAGCCTTAGGGCCATATTGATTACTCCAGTAAATTCCAAGGGCCAAAACCATATTATCATTCATTGTTGCCGGTGGTAAAAAGTTGAATCAGTCCACTAGTGGTGTAAAATATGATTACTTTTTTGCCAGATGCCTCTAGCGACGGGAACGCTTTAATTTTATGCCTCTAGCGACGGGGACGATACTCATTTAATTTCTGCCAGATGCCTCTAGCGACGGGGAAGCTGATGTATTTTCCGTATCGTATGGGTATCCGTTATAATGGGGTACCCGCATCGTATCGCCATAGTAATCATTGATTACAAAAGTAATGAAATACACAAGTAATCATTGATTACTTTTTTCTTCAGTAATCGTTACTTCGGTTCCTAACGAGTAACGAGTACTCAAGTAACGAATGAGTATTTTTTTTACATGAAAAAAAAAGTCCGAAAAAGTACGCCACGTTTAAAAAAGGCTGCAAATCGGACTAAAGTCCGCAAAACGGCAACACTGCATATTATTAATTTTCCTGTCATTATCTGTAATTTCTAGATTAGTCGTAGAGTACGAGCGAGCCATGAGGAGTAACGTGACAGGACATCTGGTGGACACAAGCGGAAATAGGTAGTACCTTCTATCGCTAACAGATGGCGCTAATAGCACTTACAGAATAATCTCGTTGGTTCGAGAAAGTTCTGGTGTCTTCCACTCACTTCTAGATGGCAGTAAGTGGAATATATAAGAAGGCTAGTGGCGCAACCACAAGTCAGTTATTAATTAATAATCACCACTAATTAAATTAATTCACTCCTACCTAATTAACAGAAATTACCAAGTAAAAATTAATAATACACTATCAAACAAATTTGACACAAATTATGGAGTAGTACAGGGCAGTTTAATCGGTCCTGTACTCTATAATCTCTACCTAAATGACATTCCAAATTACAACCTCACAACATTAAACATGTACGCAGATGACACTGTCATACTTGCAAAATACAAAAACATTAAAACAGTCACTTATGCATTAAATAAACACCTTCTCCTCCTACAAAACTATTACAATGACTGGAAAATAAAAATCAATGTCGATAAATCGGCTGCGGTTTTATTTTCCAGAAAACGAAACACAAACACACCCCCACCCACTTTCTACGGAACACAAATTCCCTGGTCTCAGAGCACTAAATATCTAGGATTAATTCTAGACAAAACACTCTCATGGAAACAACATATTTTACACACGCGAGAAAAATTCCGGAAAGCTAAATGTAGCATCTACCCCCTAATTTGCCGGGATTCCGAAATGAACTTAAAAAACAAACTGCTTCTGTACACAGCCGTACTAAGACCAATAATAACGTATGCATGTCCCATTTGGGCGTACGCGGCAAAATCAAACATTAAAATACTAGAAATAGCTCAAAACACCACACTCAGAATGATTACAAACTCCAGATGGTACACCCGCAATAACGAAATTTACAAAGCAATAAAAATACCCACCTTTAAAACCTTCATACAAAAAATAGCCAAAAAATTTTTTAGCTCACTAGAATACACAAACAACATCAACATGATAAATCTAGAAAATTACACCCCTAATCATAATACCAAAAGACCCCGCACTGTACTATTAGACTCCTACAACCCACCTTAATAACTTTTTAACCTTATAATTTCAAATTTAAATTAACTTCAAACATATAAACGAACACTGTATACTTATTCAGCCGCATACGCCCAACCTTCTAACACACCCACACCTAAACACAGCAGTCAAGGACAGCCAATAGGAAGGCTCCCCTCCAAGCACTACCAACCAATAGGAGAACTCGCTTCTCTTGCTCCCTCTGACCGAAATCCTATACCTCCAAGCCACCACTCTTACCGGACCTCAAGATCGACCAATCAGAAAGCTCCCTCTGACACTCATCAATCAGAAAGTTTTTAATTCAACTAAAAGCAAAGTTTTGCACTAATTTTCGACCCGAGCTTGAAGGCCGCTCCGCGGCCTATGTGCTCGAACAAATTTCACAGCGTTCAACCACAAGTCAGTTCCTATGACACTGCTGTGAAATAAAATAGTGCGTACCTCCTTAAAAGGTGTTTGTGCGTGTTTAAGTTTAAGACATCTTTGTAACAATATTTTGATTTGAATTGTTGCTTTTGTGTGTGATTTAGTAGAATGAAAAAGAAGCGAAAAATTGATAGTGAATGCAGAAAATTCAAAGATCAGTGGAACATTCAGTATTTCGTAATTGAGTCCAGTAACAAGGCGTTATGTTTGATTTGCAATGAAAGCATAGCCGTTCTCAAAGAATATAACATTAAACGTAATTATGAAGCAAAACATTTTCAAAATTACTCAAAATATACAGGAAGTTTGCGGACAGAAAAATTCGAAGCTATGAAGCTCGGATTGAAATCGCAGCAATCTTTATTTACAAAACTCAAAACTGAACAAGAGGCTGCAACTCATGCCAGCTTTCGTGTGGCTCTTGAAATTGCAAAACGTGGAAAACCATTCACCGATGGAGAAATGGTCAAAGAATGCATAATCGCAGTAGCCGAAGAAATGTGCCCTGAAAAGGTAAATTTATTAAAAACTGTCAGTATGTCAGCAAACACTGTGGCTCGAAGGGTAGAAGACATCGCTGAAAATATATCCTCTCAACTGTTCAACAAAAATGGACATGTTGAGTGGTTTTCTTTGGCCTTGGATGAGTCAACGGATGTGTCAGATACTGCTCAGGTGTTGATTTATATTCGAGGAGTAGATAAAAGCTATGAAGTGCATGAAGAACTTCTTGATATGTATAGTATTCATGGCACAACTACTGGTTCAGATATTTTTAAAGGAGTTGAAATGGCCATTAACCAAAAGAACCTTCGATGGAAAAACTTGAAATGTATTACAACTGATGGAGGCAAAAACATGAGTGGGAAAGATAAAGGAGTGGTCGCTCTTGTGTCAAAGGCTGTAGAAAATGACGGTGGTTCAAAACCAATAGTCTTACATTGTATCATTCATCAACAGTCTTTGCGCGGAAAATGTTTGGATATGTCTGAAGTTCTGAAACCAGTCATATCAACTGTTAATTTTATCAGATCTTTTGGGCTGAATCACCGACAATTCGTGCAATTTATTGAAGAGATTGGAGAAAATGACTTACCTTATCATATTGCCGTACGTTGGCTTAGTTGTGGGAAAGTCCTTCAGCGCTTTTTTGAACTTCGAGCAGTGATCGAAATTTTTTTGAATGAAAAGCATCGCCCTCTTACTGAATTACAAAACAACGCATGGCTGTGGAAGTTAGCATTCTATGTTGATTTGACAAAACATGTGAACGAACTGAATTTGAGATTGGAAGGAGAAAACCAGCATCTTCCTGATTTATACACTAATATCAAATCATTCCGGAAGAAATTGATACTGTTTCAATCACAACTACGAAGTAAATGTTTTTCACATTTTAAAACATGTGAAATATTCAGCCACACCACTGAGACCGAGTTTCCTATCGATTTTGCAATCGAAACTTTGAGTGCTTTGAAAATAAATTTTGATACTCGTTTCTCGGACTTTGATGCCATTGCGAATCAAATTAAGATTTTTCAGAATCCTTTTGATACTGACATTGAAACCCTAGCCCCGGAACTTCAAATGGAAATGATTGATCTACAGTGCAGTGATATAATTAAGAACAAATATCAAAACTTATCTTTGTTGGAATTTTATAAGTGTCTTCCACTGACACAATTTGATAATTTGCATAAATTTGCTCGTGGGCTGTTTTCTGTTTTTGGTACTACTTATTTGTGTGAGAAGACCTTTTCCAAAATGAAGTACACAAAAAATGTTTACAGATCTAAATTAACTGATGAGCATCTTAAATCTCTTTTAATAATTGGTACAAGTAAAATTAGTCCACAACTACAAACTATTGTCAGTGGAAAATCTCAATTACATAAATCTCATTAGTATTTCATATGTCATTATGCTTGTTATAAGTTATTTTTTCATTTAAAATGTATAAAATGTTAGTTGGATTCATTTCAATAATTTGTTAGTTAGTATATAGTAACCTACAACAATGTTATGAGTAGTTAGCCCATGACCATATCAATGTAGATGTCATATTAATAATTATTCAACATAAAAATAGATTACTTCAGTAAACTAAATTTAATTTGCTATAAAAAATAAATATGTTCTCTAGAAGGAGTTTTCTTTCAAGTATGCTAGCTCTCCGCGGGCCGGACAAAATCTGTCCGCGGGCCGGATGTGGCCCTCGGGCCGTAGTTTGGAGACCCCTGAATTAGACGAAAGAAAACTAATAAAAATTAAGGAAAAAAAATTTATCGTCTGTTTCAAGAATGGGGGGGGGGGAAATAGGCGCGGAAGCAAGTTTTTTAACAGCTTAAAAGATCAATTTTTATTGTTATAGGAGAATAATGAAAAGAGAGCCCAAATCAGAATTTATAAGGTTACGAATTCAATATCTTAAAATGAATCAACTATTAAAACTCTAAAATGCCTTTTCGGATTTTTAATCACTAAATCGCAAAATATTACATTTTTTTCTCACCGGATTCTCGAGTTGAATAGTTGCAATTTAATCACAACATTAAACAACGTATTAGTTAAAATCAGAAATGTACGGAAAACTATCAGAGCATAGTAAAATTGTCAGATTTGTATTTTCAAGTAATCTTCAGCAGACAAAAATTTTAATCCTGGTAATAAATTTTAAATATGAACTTAAAGTTTTTTTTTTTTTACTATCGTTCATATAATGGATATGACGAATTTAGCAACAACTTTTTTTTACAGCTATTTTACATTCGTTTAATGCAAATTCACACTTTTCATAACGTTGCTATTTTGAAACCTATTATTAGGAATTAAACGAGTTATCTCAAGTAACGAAAGAACAGGACAGAAAGAGAGATGTTTTGAAACAAATTCTTTTTTAAAAAACCTAATACGAGACAAGATTTGGGAAGGAAAAGAAACCCTCATATAATTTTTAAATCTGTTGTAAAACATGTAACATTTCTTCAATTATATTCAATAATATTAGGTTAAAGCACACAAAAAAACAAGTTAGCTTTTGATGAAAAGTGCATCACCCATTAAAAGTGATTAGAATGAGAAGTAAATCATATTTCACTTATATTAATACGTAAACAAATAATATCGAGAGTTTTTTTTATACATTCTTATTAGTCGATTACAGATTAATGTAAATATGCACTTACGAATATTACACAGGATAAAAGCGAAAAAATAAGCAGTTATTCATACCCGAGTGTTAGTTCATGACCTTCAAAATGAAAAGAAACAAAACACCGAAAGGGTTTATGAGAGACAACAGCGACACAACAATTAATCACACGCGTCGTTAACAATGCTGAAACAATTCATCAACATTTTGTCACACATTGCTGGACCATCTCAAGGATCACGATCTGTGTGACAAATACAAACGCGTCGCCTGACGTATTCTCTACTGTTTAGAGATTAAAAGCAATTCAAGGATTTTCAATATACACGATCTTCTTTCACTAATGAGCGGTAAACAATTGAAGCTTGCTTGCCAGCAGTGGAATGACCTTTCGTCAGTAGAGGTTCGAATTCATCATGAAATCCTAGTGAGGCTCCATGTACATGCTGGTGCAATGGAACGTTAGAACACGCAATTTCCTTCCCCTAATCAGCCAATTATCCAATTCATAGCAGACCCCTGCTAATGCTCGGAACGGTGCGAAAGCAATGACGCGACTACTTTGTCAAGGATAATAATCTAAAACTAAAGCTTAATAACTAGAGAGAAGTCTATCTTATCAAGAAGGTTGCGAGTTGGACACAGAGTGCAATTTAAACGAAGGGCCAATAAACACCATACAAAAGAATGGTGGACCATTCAAGATATAAAAAAGAAAAGGGATAAAGTCTTGCTTGGTGTGTTGTTTCCAAAGCATATCTACAAGGTTTCTTTGAAATCTGTGCTTTTGTGTTGTAAATTAAACATTTCCGCATTGCAAGCATGCATGACAGGTACTTTTTGAATTAAGAATTATCCCATTCGTGAAGTTGATGAAATTAGATGATTCAAAATGTTTCCTTGTCATAAAAGGTTTAGGCCACATAATGAAATAACTTATGTATTTATATTTTTCTGGAAAAAATAAAGATGAGCATTGGCCTGAATATGTTAAAAGAGGTAGCAAATAATTAGTACATAAAAAAAGAAAATCGAGAATTAGAAAAAAAGCACAACTGATGTCTCTTTCTAAAGAAAATGGAATTCTAGCTCAATAGTAAATGTGTTCAACAGATCATAACATGTGGCAATTTAAGGTTAATTAAATGACTTACACTAAAGACTTGACAAAAGAGTAATCCTCTTAAAGACACAAACATTATACTTCTAAAGTAAGAATTCTTTACACTTTTTGTTCCGTCGGCTTTGTAGGCCCGTTAGAAAATCTCTTCTATTGAGACTCATTATTTCTTTTTACAAATGTATTTTTCACATATATGTACAAAAAAAAGTTAAAATGGTAACAATTAATTATACGTAAAAAATTAAAATAATAAATATATACAGCAGTTACCATATGATTCTTTTTAGCAAGTTAAATATAAGATATGTTAAATACATACTAAATAGTAAAGTAAAATTATTTTTATTGAAGACATATCAGTGAAAAAATTATGAGTCTACAGTAAAAAATCATAAAATATTCCATTCCATTCCAACAACATTGCGACTTATAGTTGATGATACAGATTCTGGATTCTGAATTTTATTTCATAAATTCGCAAAAGAAGCAAATCAAGATCTAAATATTTATTACTAAAAATAAACATAAAGAAATGGTATTTCTTGAAATCTTTCCATGAAACCTCTTTCTAAACCAGAAAAAAAATTCTGTAAATGTTATGGGCTGTATTATTAGAACAAAATTAAATCAGATTAGATTTTTGTTTTTACAGATATGTAATAATTTTTCAACTAGATTTCTTTTTGTCATTTAAAAACTATATGTATCTGAAATGTAAGACATTTAATAATTTTCAATAATTATTCTGAAAAATTCATGCAAAAAAAGAAGGGGAAAAATCACATAACATTATAAAATGACAAGCTAAATTTGACTTAAAAAAATTAAAATTTAAATGTTGATTGCTAACTGTTTTTCAAGAAATTTGTATGCATATCTAAAGAAAAAAATACTTGAAAATAATTTTTTTTTTACAGTGAATCAGCTTAGACTTTAGGTCACAAATAAAAGACGATTAGTCTGAATACATAAATAGAATTTGACAAAAGAAAAAAAAAATCATACACAAATATTAAGAATGGAATATATTTCAATTACGAAAGACAGCAAAACTGGAACTACTTTTCCTCCAGAATGTCGAAGCAAAATTCAAAATATGACAAGATCATGATGAGACCTTCAAAAAAGGGAGAAAAAAAAAAAAAAAAAAAAAAAAAGATCGTGACATGGCAAGGATTCGCTTATAAACAAATCAAACAAGCATGCATGCGCACTTTTTATACACGAAAAAACACAGTAGCTGTATTTTGGGATTGACAAGTCTGCGGAAGCAAAGTCGCTGAGATCCAAGATTACGATCACGTTTCTTTCAGAATTATTTTCACGAAAAAAGATGAAGAAACAATCGAAAATAGGAAGATAATAGAACCATTTCACCTTTTTGCTTCATCTCTAATGCCAGTTTATTCTAATGTTTAAAAGAAATGAATTATTCCAACTTCTCTTTAAATGAAAATTATTTCAGCTTTTCTATTCCTTGGTACTCTTCAGTTTAGATTAATAAAGATAAAGCAATAAAGACCAATAAAGATAAAAATAATGATTAAACATTTTAACCAAAACGTCATCTACAATATTTATCTAAAAATTGATCACAAAATCAACAAACAAATGTTCCTTTTTTTTTTTACGAAACATTGTAATATAAATTCGCATATTTTTAGCCATAATAGAGAAGATTTTAAAAACTAATAATAATAATAACAACACAAATCTGGTTATGGTAGCATTAACTAGGAATAAACAGAGAAACAAAAATGAATTTAGATATTTAGTAAGAGCACTATATATTATTACATATGCATTAAAAAAAAACATTGAAACCTTAATCGATACCAGTTCAAAGCGCATTCGATAAACGGTAAAGAAAAGTACGAAAGCTATTAAGAGAGATGAAGTATGTTTTAATCTTGTCACATTTTTCTCCTTTTTTTTTTAATGCTGATTTTATAAATCTAATCTTTGAACCCAATCTGTGAGAATCTCAAGAAAACATGATATAAATAGATTTATTTGTATGAATTTAAATTAGAAAACACATTTATTTTTTAAATTCACAAACCCAGTTTCAACAAATCCTTCATACAAAGTGAAGGCCACATTAAAAATACGCTGCTCCAAAACTGCCTAATTTTAAACATAAAAAAAAAAAATCCCTACGATAATTTTTTAAATCAAATACATTTTTGAATTACTATAATTTTTGAGTGGAAAACTAAGTGTCAATCTGTAGTGAATGTTTATTTTAACCAAATAAGAATAAAACCAAACAAATCAGAAGGCAGAGGGGAGAGAGGGACAAACTTAATACCTGATACATTAAGATCACACTAATAAATGTTCATTAAATAAATACAGAAAACCTTAAATATTTGTAGTACAATCTCATTATTTATTCCATAAAAATAGAATTGTTAAAATATTTGATCAATAAAAATATATGAAACATAAGTGAATAATGCATTTGTGAACAATCGATCTAAAAAACTAATCATCAAAATTTTTTATATCATAAACACTTGAATTACAGTTCCTTTTCCGAAAGACTGATAAACATATTTTGCATATATGATGTAATCTGCCTCCTTCAAAAACCTCGTTTTATCCCCTTCTTATAAGAGTATTAAATAAAAAGGTATTCTTAGCGAACACTCTTTTGCAAATATCATTCTAAATATACAATGATAACACATCTGATTAAATCACATAACTGAACGCATTTCTGAATGAATGGTTGAAAAAATTATCCATCAGTTTTTTTTAGAAAAAATAATAATAAACGCTAAAATTTCAACTTCTTACCCGAAAGGCACGAATTAATCACAGATCTCTCTCTCCTTTTTTTTTTTTTTTTTTCGTTTTTATTCCCTTTATAAGAATATTTCTCAAAAAAAAAAGAATAAAAGATATATTCTTAATGAGCACTGTTTTACAAATAATTCTACATATATATACACAAATCTAAGAATATACATTTGTCCAAATCATTTATAAATAGATATGTTTCCAATGTAACTCTTTGAGATAGGTTATAATACAGCAGCATTTATTATAAACGGGATACAGTTTACAATTAAAAAAAAAAAAATTAATAAAATAAAGTTTCAGTTCTTCAGAACACAACTCTTAAAGCATTCTTGATAGAAGTTCAGTAGCTTTTCTGACAAATCTGCCGACAGACAGAAGCTTACAGTATATTTTACATCGAAGGAGCAACCGAGAATTTTTTTTACCAAGTGGCTCCCACGAATACTTTGACTGTTCGGATAATGTCAAGATAACAGTGCCGTTCTTCCTATATACACTGTAGATTGACACTTAGTTTCCACTCAAAGAGAGTTCTTAAAACCTTGAGGGAAAAAAATCGTGGTCATTGACATTAAATGCGCTCAAATTTTGGACTCGGAGGCTTGATTCGGTATGATTTCTAAAAAAAAAAAAAAAAAAAAAAAAAAAAATCTTCGGCTAGGAAACTTTTTCTATTTTTTTTTTAGCTAAAAATATTCAAGAACAAAATACGTAACAAATACTTCCAAATTCAATCCCAAAAATTTAATAAAAAAAGTTATTTTTATTAATTTGTGTGCATGTATATCATCATAATATACCATACATATAATTCTATTTTATGCTCAGAGCTACTAGTCATTATCAAGTAATATTGTTTCAGAAACAATTTGGTTCAATAACAACTATAAGTGTTTAATTTAAACTTTTAATTCTACATTGGCACAAAGAGGATAAAACTGTTTTGTTTACATGCAATTTCATTTAAAAATTAGTCATAAATATTTTCATTAAAAAAAAACACAATACACCAGATACTTATTGAAAACAGTAAAAAAATCTACTCACTTTTAAATAAATACTAAAGAGCAGCACATTTATAGAGGAAGATGATACAGCATAAAAGTTATTTTTTTATATAACATGCATAAGCAAAGGGCAATACTATAAAATCACTACGCAAAACTAGCTATTTTAGATATATTACACTACAGCACGTAGATCACTTCAATGTAAAGTGAAAACTGCGTGACATGCTGAAATTTACTTATGTCGTAACTATCTAAACGCCGGACAAACCACACACATATTTTCATGCAGTGAAGTAAGAGAATAAAAATAGGAGTCACTCTCACACACATAAATCATCACATCAACTTCCTGCGTACCAAGACGCAATCGTTTCACAACCCGCTTTTATGTTGTTTTTCTAAATAGGCATTTATAATTAAAAGATACTGTTTAAAATGGCAATGAAAAGAAAAAGATATCTGATGTATGAAAGGTAACAATACAGAGGGAACAAAGAACGCCTTGCATTATAATAAATTCTTTCGTAATATAATCCTTCAAAAAACCCACGCAAGCGGCAAGGTAAAACATGGTTCGACAAACCTAAAAGATTTGTATAAAACAACATGATTTAAAAAGTCGTTTCTGAGTTGTGTAAGTAGTAACAGTTATGTAAAGAAGAAGTGTAATTCCAAAAATTGATCTAATATTTTGAAATTCAATTTTGATTTTACTTTTTTTCCTTTGATGTTGCAAACAATGTTGGTGTTTTTTGCCCAATCAAATCAGCCCCGAAGAAAATATTAATCAAGATCATATTAGCTGTAAATTGTAGTGTTTCTTCTGAATTTTTTAGAATTGTTCATTATAAAACAAAACAAAAAAATCTTTCTTAACATCATTTGAAGAAAAACTTCTGCAGTAAGCTAAATACTAATTTCCTTTTGCAGACATGCAAAAAGAAAGAAAAAAATCAAAATCGTAGAATTACAAGAAAATTTTCTTTTTTAAAAATTTTGACTAACTGTAAAATGAATATTTTGTGAACAATTTCACAGTATTGAGAAATATGATTTTATTGCATGTTAAATCATATAAAAAGATTAAATTAGTCACGAAAGAATATACATATTCATTAAACATAAACAAAAGAAATAGTTTTCATTCAATATAATGTTCCTACTTTTTTAGAACTACTTTACCATACATTTTTGTTGCTATTTTTACAAGCTACTAGTATGTGCAAGATTTTTTTCATCTTATTTTCATTACCAAATTGATTTCTCCCGTTCCTTTAAAACAAAATTTCCATCAAAAGACTTATTTTCCTTCAATTTCCCATTTTAAAAAAAAAAAAAAAAAAAAAAAAAAAA
>BMAW01040680.1:0-32249 GCA_019974015.1 Nephila pilipes | reverse complement strand
ATATATATTACAGCAATTTTTTGATTAACTCACATGGCATTTTTTGACGCTTTTTTTTAATTAATAAAAACGATAAGACATTTTGGGAACAGCGTTCCAAATATTTTAAAATGTCAAAGCCCACATTTTAACTCTGAATTGAGCCTATATAACACATTTTTTTGAAAAATAAATATTTGAGGGTGTCATATCTGATGTAAAGTGATGAGATATTTTAAAGATTCTGGACAAAAACAATTAGTAGTAGAGAAATACAAAACTTAACAAATCTTAATTCTTGTTCTACTTCCACACATTTTCAACAAAAACAAAACAAAACAAAAAAAAAAGATTATATTACATTTTTGTAATTTTCCTTTTTTGCTTAACATATTTATCAAAAGCAAAAATAAACTACGTTTTCTTTTTTAAGAAAATGCTAGTAAGGTCCATAAACGGATTTTCTTGTTACTTAAAATCTATTGTAGTTATCACCATACTTTTGGTGAAATCAGAAAGGTTCAAAACCATTTAGAATTACAAATATATAATAATAAAAAAAAAAAAATTAAGTATTTCATTTCCTGAGTTAGAATGCGCCATGGCACCAAAACCATCAATCAAAAAATGAAAAAACTACACAATTTCAAAATGATTGATAGGACTTCGCAAATATAAGGCATCTGAAAAATTGCTCTCATCAACATAATTTTTTTTGTCTTCTTACAAATTCATTTGAAAGAAGATTTCATACAAAAACAAGAAAGGGCCATTTAAAAAAAATAATGCACTAAACAAGGCAAATGTTCGTGTGATTATGCTCTTATTAAAACCACTATTCTTAACATTATACTGACTTAAAACCATCATGTTCTCATGCAAAAATTATTAATTTAAAAAGAATAACCATGCAGAATCATAGAAGCCTTATGAAATAAATCACAATGCATTTTTAACCATTATTGTATAAAGTGATCGATTTTTATCGGTTGTTAAATGGTTCATAGCATTGCAGTTTACTTTTCTGTATGCACATTGAATGTTATTAGGGAAAAAAAAAAGCATCTTTATTAATCATTTCAATCAACCTCAATGTAATGATAAATAAGGATTGAAATAATACATTGGCGTCCCATCTGTCAGGATTATATATATTTAAATTCAGATTCTTTTTAAATTCAGATTCTTTCATTGTGATAACAGCTTCCATTTATAACAATCTATTTCTAAAAAATTGGATATTTTTCACTTTACTATAAGGGGGGGGGGGATATTTTTAAGCAGAAATCAGAAGAAAGACGAAGTTAAATCAATATATTTTGGCAAGTTACATTTAAATAAAATTACACCAAAATAGCGAGTTGTGTTATAGAATTCACAATACTTACTGCTTATCCGCATGACAAAAATTAAAGAAGATCCAGAAATTTTCTGATAGGAGATTTAAATTCGAAGGCCAATTTAAGAAAATCTGGAATCATTTTGTTAAACTAGATTTTTTAAATTTGCCATATTACTTTTTAAAAATCCTGTTTTTATTAGTTTTTTAGAAGCACGTGTTCTATTGCAAACGTCAAGGACACAAACGACATCGCCATCTAATTTGAATTTTCTTGAATACAATCATTAGCATGTGTGGAAGATTAACGTGTCTACCTCCGAGTTGGAAGGTAGTTTTGGTCAGTTTTTTTTTAAAAAAAAAAAAAAAAAAATGCTGGATATACTTTATAAATATAGAACATACATCTTGAATTACCGAAATTCAGCATGATTATGTATTCCCGTAAGAAATAAGGAGTGCCTAAGCAAATGCGAAGAGAGATTATAGAAATCAAATACTTTCATAAATCATTTGCAAAAATAGACTCATCGCATTTTTGAGGTAGTCAGTGAAACTACAAAAATTCTGTATACAATACTTATTAGGAAGATTTTACAGTAGAATTTATCGTATATTCTGTTCTTCGTATGTTAAAACTTATTCAGATTGTACACAGCTGGCTATTAAAATTGAAACACCACGAAGGAGATCTAGCAAAAGGCAAAATAACATGAAAGGAAGAAGAGGTTGGGATATGTAAATGATTAGTATTTCAGCACATTTAGACGAAGCAGGAGGGAGAAACGACATCTGAAGCACTGCTTAAAATTAAAAGAAAAGTTGTGTAGATGATTTCTCATTCGGAAACCGCTTTGTAAGGTCGGAATATCGTGTTATGCCTCGTATAAGACGAAATTCTAACCAGCAAGTGTCGGGGTTCGATAGAGGCAGGATCGTTGCTTACCGAGAGTGTGGATTATCGTTCCTTGATATTGCCTGTCGCACTGGTCGAAATCCAACCATTATCATGAGAATATAGAATCAATGTGTTGCTGAGATACATACTGAACAGCATGCAGGATCTTCACGCCCTCTAATGACTAACGCCCGAGAGGACAGGCATATTGTGAGGTCGGCCCTGCAAAATGGGTACAATCACATCAAAGTCCATTAAATCAATGGGCATGTTTACAGCACGCTTGGACTGCATTCGTACAGTGCTACGACATTTGCAGCAGGGTGGCCTGTCAGCACGGCGATCATTACTACGGCTTTCCTTGACAATGCAAAATAGAGAGACGGCGACTCTGGTGCGCGAAACGACAAAGCTGGACACAGGAATGGTCACAAAATACACACTGCTTTTCATTAAAATTGCAACAAAATGAAGGAAAGCAAATACGAAAAAAGATATTTAATGTACGTAAACAATATGACATGAAGACAAAATGTTTTAATTTTCAAGCAGTTTGGGGGTTTACAGGGGCGCGAAATTAGCAGAAACAGCTGCCTCCCCTGGCAGATAAAACGGCCCTTACCCGGTTAGGGTGAAATCGAACCAGGCTTGGATGACGGAAACGAGATACTCATTCCATGCAGCTTCAAGTTTATGCCACACTTCATCAGTCGTGTTAGTTGGAGAGGGGTGACGAGCTAGTCTCTCAGCAACCCATGACCAGATGTTTTCATTGGGTGACAGATCTGAAGACCGTGCAGGCCAAGGCAACAATCGAATACCCTGTGTATCGAGGAAGGTCAGAACACGACGTGCAACATGTGGTCTTGCTTTATCTTGTTGGAAAATGGCGTTTGGTAGGCATCAAAGGTAAGACGCAACCACTGGATATAAAGATGTCAGAAATGTACCGATCTGCATTCAAATTACCGTCGATCCGAACTACAGATGTGCGTCTCGTGTACCTATTGGCTGCAAAGCCATCACACCGGGTGCAGAGCCCCTATGCCGATTATCAAATACAAGCAGGCGTTCTCCTCGGAGCTTACAGACACGTATACGCCATCAGAATACTGCACGCAGAACTGGGACTTGTCTGAAAAGACGACGTATTTTCTTTCCTTCATGGTGTTGCAATTTTAATAGCTTGCAGTGTATATTGACTATTTGAAATGTAGCACGAACAATTTACCCAATTTAGCCAGTAGAATTCACTCTAAACTAATAAATAGATTTTATTTTTACTCTATAATTATATGTAGCATTATATTTTCCAATATTTCATTATTACCTTTTTTCATATCCGAAATTCTATGATTTACTAAGAATTAGACTTTTTTTTTTTTTTTTACCTTTCCTTATGAAAAACTATTTTTTGTGAAGTTTACTTATATTACACGAACAATTACGAATATGAAACTAGAATAATTTTAAATTACCCCAATCCATAACCAAATAATAAAACTGGATTAGAACGTCATGCATTTTATGATATAAGTGATTTTCTTCAAGACTATTTCTTGGTATGTTGAAAGATATAGACAAAATTGGAAAGGTTTTTTCACTTATTTTAGTAAAAAGGAATAAGAAGCACACAAAAATTGGCTCCCCTCTTTTTTTTTTTAATGCTTAGGTCATCAAAAAACAGTAAATGTAATGTAAGATCCCAAACGCTTTATATGAAAGTCAACAATTTGTATGGATCATATAGAATAACATTATCAATTAAAATAAGTTGACAGCCCCTAATTTATAAACTATCTACAGTAGTTTCAGATTTTAATCAAATATCATGAACTAATCGCAAAAGTCTGGTTCTAAAATCTAATCATCCTTCAACCAGAAAAACGAACGAAGAATGTTGTCTACAGAGAAGTTTTGCAAATGTAGGCATATTATTTCATATTTTTCTTATATTTAACTATTTCTAAAATTAGAATAATATAAAATAACAGTGAATGTAGCAATTAAGATTAATACATTTATGTAATAAAAAATAAAAATGTAGTTGACATTCTCAGAAATTGCCATGCATACAAAATAATAGAAATGTAATACACAAAAAATTGATTCAATAGGTTTAAAAAATAAAAAAAATATGTATATAAATGTATTTTTATTTTTATGTTGGCAAATTTTACATGGTTTAGGCCTCCGCCATGTAGAATAATGAGAACGCATCGCACTACACAGTACCTCATAGGTGATGCGGAATTCTGTTCAACGACAGATTTACTGACAAAATTACATTTTCATTCATAAACTATTAACAATTAAATACTTTTCTAATATATATTTGAAAGTCTTGGTTAACCTTTACTACATACAATCAATTTCCTAAAATTTTAAATTCAGATTTTAATTATCGTTTAAAAATTGAAAATTTCTTGATATTTTACGTATAGGTTCCAAAATATATTATCGTCTGCCCAGCGGAGCGGGCGGGTATCAGCTAGTGTCATAATAGAGCCAATTATTAGGCTTTTGGCGGAGGTTCGGAATTAATTTGGAATGAATGATCTTTAAGATAATGATCATTATTATATCTAGGGTACCCTCGGTCGTCAATTATAGGTCAAGCAATATTTAATACAATTAAAACATAGGAATATGTTTTTAAATCAAGAAGAATAATTACGGGTTGAACTACACTAATTACTATTATATTTTGCGGAGTCAAGCTAACCAACTAGGACTTGAAACTCCCTATTTTCCTAGTAATTTATAACCACGATCGGATAACAACGTCAATAACTAAGCTGACACCTTACTCTCCACACCGACACCAAGCCAAACGTGAGGACTTGAGGCCCGATAGATTATACATGCATAAACCGCTCTACACAATGAGTCTACAGTGAAATAAAGACTCGAACTTGCGGCTCGACTGAAATATCACTGGCTACGAGTCTGATATCATGATTATGCGGTAAACGTGGCTGAAAAAGACAATATTTGAAAGAGAGAAAATGTTTTCTTTCAAAACAACCTTAAAAGAAACCACTGAACTGAAAAACCACGACATTTTCATCTCATTACCCTAAACAATAAAAATCAGGATTTCTCATTATGAATTATTTTATTAAAATGCATCCACTCGTATAAAAACTTATTTTTTTTAAAAAAAATACACTTCATTTGTTTAAAGCGATGTATAGATTCCCATTTCAAAATTTTGAAATAAAACTTTAAAAACAGAAATCACAGTTTTTGTGGATAGAGTTGCTATAATCTTAAACATGTGAATCGCATTAACTAAACAAATAATTTAATAACATACATTAGAAATTATTTGCTGTAGGCTACAAAGAATGAATCTTTTCTAAAGAATTTTATCAAGTTGCTTAATATTTTGATCCATATCAATGATCGCGTGTTTAATTTGCATTTTTACTATTGATATACAAACTTTCTATTTTCCTATCATCAACCAATTTCATTCGTGTCTTCTTTGAAATTTTTATTGTTTACTTTGGGTCTGATCCAATCAATTTACTTCGCATAGATAACTTACGCATCTCAGAGCTCTTTAATTCGATTTTTTTTTCTTATGTTTAAATTTCATTTATTCGTTTTCAAGTAAACTACGAAACAACATCTATAAAACAAATCCCAAAAAGAAAATGATTAATAAGAAATTTCAAATAAATAATTACATGTCCGTTTCAGTTGAGACTATGATTTAAAGCAATGGTTCTCAAACTTTATCCTCAAAGAAATGCCACATAAGTTTTTTCTCCACATACCTATATGACTAAAAGTTTGAACGTTACCCTCTCGCACCAAACGGTGCATCAACATAATATTTGAATTTTTCTTTCTGCTGTTCTGAATCGAAAGTTTACATCTGAGGTCAAAATATTTCAAATCCTACGAAATAACGAGGAATCGTTGTTCACACTTATCTTTTTATAATTGAAAGGTTTTTAAATTCGGTTCTAAAATTGGCCATTTCAACTAAGACTCCCCCTTTTCCCTATCGTGTTATTGATGGCCCAAGTGTCTTGCAGAAGATATCGTTTCCATTCTTTTTAATTCAATAAAAAGTAAATTTTTGAGAAAAAATCAAAATTAACAAATTAATGTCGTTTCCTTGTTTTCCTAAAAATCTTCTACATAGAAAAAAAAAATAAGTATGATGCAATATTAGTATTTTAACAATAAATGTAGCTGTTATTCTAAGAAAAATCTTTTTGACATAACTTTTCACGAAATTTATAGCAAGAAGAAAGTTATTTTAACAATTTGAAAATTAAATATTTCACATATTTACAAATGTAAATGAATCTAGGAGTCTAACAAAAAAAATTCATGTTTTGGTTAGGTTTTTGAAATAATTTTGCATAGGTTTCTTTCGAAGCTATTTGTTAAATACTTTTTTTTGTCACAGTTACTCGCTTACTCTTAGGGGTGCATGCAACACAATTGGAAAATCACTAATCTAAGGTAGAGTTTAGAATCATATGGGCTTCTGATCCCATCAAATACAACTTTCGGACGAATTCAAATTTTGCAGAATAACTCCTAGAATTTCCATTAGAAAGTTTACGTCTATATTTATTGGGTCATAAATAACAATACCTGACTTCAGAAATAGCTAAAAATTTAGCAAGCAAGAAAATTTTTTAATGTTTTGACAACATACCATAAATAATTTTCTTATCAACTCGTTATCGATCTAGAGCAATCAAAAAGATTCCATATATTTTTTGCCTTTTAAAACTAATAAAATTTACACAATTTTGAAAATAGATGAAAGATATTTTTAAAAAATTATATTGATTTTTAAACAAGAATAATTTAAATTACTTTTTAATACGAATTTATAAAATCACATTTAAATTAGCAAGGTCTTATAAGATCCTTAATAATAATAACATATATGTGTGTGTATATTATTTTCCGAATTACAACCGAACAAAAATATTAAATACATTAAGTTTTGAAAAAAGAAATCAAAATAATTATAAAAGAACATTAAATACGAAGCTATTTTTCATGTTTTAACTGACAATATAAACAACATATAAATACAAGTAAAACAGCACCATAAGTTCTTTAATATGAAAATATCACAATGAATGAAAAAATGAATATATATTAAATGAATATATTTTTCTTCAAAAATAAAAGTACATGATTTTAAAATTTGTAAGAAAACAGAATTACTCAAATAAATTGCTTTATTCCATACTTAAAAAACAAAATATTAATGGCCTAAAAGATAAAGTTCATTTATCTCCCTTCCCCCAAAATAAAGACAAAAGGAGAGGGAGTGAGAACCTGTATTAAAGGAAAAATAGGTAATACTTATTAATACAATTCATTCCGCATCTAAAGTGTATTATGACCACACACAAAGCGAAAATATGATTATGTGAATGATATCATATCTCCACATTAATATAAATAAATCCCACCTACTACAGGATGTAGAACGCCCATGAAGTTCAAAAGATCACCAAGAACGCTCTCCCCGATCACAGCTGCATCCAATTCACGAATAACAACTTCTTTTGAGTCAGCGTGTAGTTAACTTCCCTCTCGGCCTACATTCTTAACAACGATTTCAGCTCCACCTACCTGCATGTAGACAACTTTGTTTTCGTTGCATTTAACCTGCGAGACACTTTGAGAAATAAAACTGGTTGCGAATGTATAAATTCAATATCAACAGCGTCCTAATCGAGAAGTGCCTTGACATTGAACGTGGGAACACGATCTGGTTTCCTTTTTGCTTACATGATGTCGCTTTCAATTCGGCGTTTGAACCACGTAAATCATGGTAAATGGGAGTACAGGCGTATCTGAGGAAGGCCGTTGTAAATTCCGCGAGTTAGGTCGAAGTTATGACAAATAAAAATTGTGGTGAATATCGATGGGTGAAAAAATATCGACAATCCACCGTTCATATGAAGTTTTACATATTTTTTAATAATATACTGCAAAAATAAGACTTCAAAATTTCACGATATTAAGCGCACTAAACGAACTATTGTTGTCTATTAACATAAAAATCAATGTTAACAACAACATCTCAAATTTACAATATAGAAAATATTGCATAAATTGAGATTAATATGTTAAGAATTCAAGTAAATTTAAAAAAAATGTTAATGAAATATCTTGATTGCTTTATCGTTTTGAATGTAAATGAGACTTACGAACGAATGCATCAAAGTGCTTTGAATGGATATGATAAGAATATATATAGTAATACTAGTTTGTCAAACGACAAAAAAGCAAATTTTTGGTTTATTTATAATAAGTATCCAGGTTCACTTTGTTGACTAGTTTCTTTCAGTTCTTCACATAGTCAACATTAAAAAATTCTGCTATAATTGCATTTCATTTCGAGGTCCTTTTTTCTTACTGCGCTTATAAAAAAAAACTATTTTTTAATAAATATTCAATACATGGTAAATGGGTGTAAATACTAATTATTTATTATTGAAATATGTATATATACACACATTCGTATATGCGTATAAAACATGATTAGAGTGGTTATTAACATTAAGATGGTTCCGTGGAGGGAGGGGGAGTGCTCCTCAGTTACTCTGTGAACTTACGAATTCACCTCGTACGATATTGCATATGCTCCTTTGGTAAAAAGTTACACGGAGCAAATAAAATTGTGGTTGGTTCAAATTGACATTCGTTTACAAGTATTCAGAATCACTGGAAACATCTCGTAATTCTGAATCTTGGTTGACTGACCATACATTTTACTCAATAAACCTCTGCTGTATTTGAGGAGATCGCTACCATACAGACTAGCAAACTGCAAGGGTTCAGGCCATTAAATAACATTATTTTCAAAATAATTTAAATAAATAAAAAAAAATTATGTATTAATAAAGCTATGTTAATTTTTTGGAACAGTTTTTATCAATTTAATACAAAACATTAAAAATTATTCATTTAGTATTTTTTGCAAGAATGTACAATTAAATCAGTTGAATGTTTCCTTTTCTTGAATTATGCCCTTTTTTTTTGGACATAGAATGAACTATATGCCTAAAATTTTAGAAAATAGTTTTTAAGAGCACATTTAATAACTTAAATGAAATAATTTTGCAATGCAAAATACATTTTGGCAACAATACTAATATTAACACTACTCAACGTCGGATTACTGGAAAGCGACTAGTCACAACATATTTAAACAGCAAAAAATATGTATCATTGTGTAAAACTTAATACAGTACACGCAAATAAAATATCCAACACATGAAACAATTAAAACTACAAAAAATTTATTGGTTTGTACTGATAGCTTGCATTTTTCCATTGAAATATAAGGAATAAAATACTCTTCGTGTAATAATTTTCCTGTGTGAAAACACTGGATTAGTAGCAGGGCCGGATAGGCGACGTGCTAGATTACAGAAGGGATATTGTAATGTATTTTATAAGCAAATCCTACTTCTCTATTTCCTTTTTTACTTTTTCTATTATTTTTTTACATTTTTTATTATTTTTCATTGGAAAATATCAGCATTTTTTGGGCCTCAATTTTACTGGTTATGTATTTTCCCTGGATTCTCTAAACAAATTTAAGAAATCAAATTTAATTTGCACGGGGAAAAAAAACAGTTAAAATACGTAATATAAATAAAAACTAGAGTGTGCATCATTCGATACATTCAAATGAATTCCTTTTCTTCATTTTTCTAGCAATTTGACCAAAATCATCTTTTTTTAAAATTTTTATACCTTAAGATCTGAAGGAAAAAAAATGGAATTTCATAGATTATGAAGCCGAAATTAGTAACACATCAATCAATAACTCCCGAGACTAACCCAGAGATGGCGCTCGTAGTAAACCAGTAACCAGGTCTTTCTAGAGTACTAACCTTTGCTTGAAACGTGTCAAAATTTTAAGTCGATCGGACCAGAAACAGCTGAGTTATCGAGGTTGGAGTAAAGTCGTTTTGTAGTTTGTTTAAAAAATGGAAAAAAAACCGAGTTTCGTGTTCTGATAAAACATTGTTTTTTAATGGGTAAAAACACCGTCCAGGCGAAACAATGGATTGAAAAATGTTACCCGGACTCTTGTCCATCAAAAGCAACGATTTGTCGGTGGTTTGCCGAGTTTAAACGTGGTCGTACCGACACAAATGACGCGGAACGCTCGGGTAGACCTGTGGAAGCCGTTACACCGGAAAATGTGAGTGAAGTGACAAAAATTATAATGAAAGATCGTAAAGTGAAGCTCCGTGAGATTGCTGAGATGACACAGATATCATATGGAAGTGTATTTACTGAAAAAGGTTTTTTGAAGTGAAGTGAAAAAGGTTTTTTCCAAGTGGGTGCCGCGATTGCTTACGATGGAACAAAAACAGCAACGAGTCGATGATTCAGAAAGCTGTTTATCGCTATTTACTCGCAACAAAAAAGATTTCTTGCGAAATTTGGGGGAAAAAAAAAATTTTTGGAAAAGCGTTGGAACGATTGTACCACCCTAAAAGGTGATTAACAAAAGGTGTTATGTTGATGAATAAAAAAAAAATTTGCAAAAAAAATGTTGTTTTCAATGTTAGTCTCGGGAGTTATTGATTGATGTGTTATTTTAAAAAAGAAAGAAAACGAGTGAGAAAGAGTGCAAATTCACAGAATATTAAATTATCGGTAAAATGTTTGTTTCATGGAAAGAAATGTACTTAGAAATCATTGAATAAAAGGAGCTGGACATGATAAATTTATAATTTTATAGTGTTGAACTCGGAAAAATATTTATTAGAAAAGTTGAATATTCCAATCAATTATAATTCAAGTTCAAAAATTCATATGGCTTACTTATTTACACATGTAAACTAATGAAAAAAAAGTTGTAAAATTACTTTTAACTTTACAAAAAAAGAGTAGAGAGAATTTAACACACTTTCATTCACTGAAGTTTACCCAGCTGACCTCACGGAAAATTGCGGGATTTTTTTCTCGTTCATTCTCTGATAATTCTTAAAATTGTATGTAAGCACAGATGAGTAATTTTGAAGATAAAACATCTTCAAGGAAACAGTTTAATTGGCAAAAACGGAGTGCAGCGTATCGAATAAACAGTTAACAAGCTGTTTACATTTTTTGATTACTTAGATAAGATTAACGAGGAAATAAGAACAAGACGAAGGGGGGGGGAACAATGTTAGTAAATATACTTTGCACTTATGTCAAATACTCTGAGAGATTTTCTGAGGTCAACACAAAAAGCACTTCTGAGGAAGCAAGAAAATTTATCAATTGTGCATCTAATTAGTTATTTATACTTCACGGTTCTTCCAATCATTATCGGTATAAGAGTCAACAGTATCATGGTTTTAAAAATGAACTCAAATCTTATTCATTAATGAAACTTTTTTCTTTTTTTTGAGAATATTTCCTTAAAATTATATAATGCAATAAACGTAAGTTCGAATTATCTGCCGCTCACAAGTAAAAAAAAAATGATTAACTCAATTTGCATGAAGTTAACATAATTTTGTGATATAAATTAACGGCAATAATTTATATTTTGTTTCTCATTAGCAAGACATAATTAATCTAATTTTAATTAATTATGTTTGTAATGTATTTCTTATTGGAAACGAATTTCAAATACGATTTACGCACATTAAGAAAATCGGTTAAGTGTTATACGTTCTCATCTAAGATCATTTTTACAGTTTACTGAATTTCTTACAGGAAAAACATTATTAGGACACTATTTGAGTTTCCTTCCTTGCGAGATAAATGAAAGCAGATTTATTTTCTGCAAAGTGATCTCTTTTTCCGAACACATGTTTGATATTTTGCGGAACTGATTCCCTAAGTGATAGCAATTGATAAAAAATATAAAACCTGTTTTAATATTCACAAATTTTGTTACTTATGAATTTGATTTTCAAACATTTGTGCCAAAAAAAAAAAAAAAAAAAAAAAAAATCGTCAAGTGCGCACACGATTTTTTGAAAATCTTTTTATTATTAATTTATCTTAAGAAACTTTACCAATGATCGCATCCTTTTTATTAATTCATAAATCATTGTGATTCAAAAGTAGGCCGTTCGTCTCCGTGTTGCTTCCAGTGCGATATAAATAACTAATGATTATTAGAAAGATACTATACCTCCAGCAAAATTACTCCTATTACACAGCATGTGAATCTGAATAATGATAAGTAATTAATTAAAATGAAAAACAAATTCCCTCTTCAAAATCAAATTAAAAGATAATTTCTCTGGGGATTTACAAAGCTAAAATTTTCTGCTTATTATTAATTGTAATTTTCTTAGATAAGAGGGACATGAAGCTCAATGAAAAGATCTTTTACTTTCATTTTCACTGTCATATTCAAAACAGAAAATGAACGAAACAATTTGTTTTGATAAATTTATTTTCATGTGTGTGTGGTGGAATATAAAATTTTTTGATTTAAAAAGGAAGGCACTTTACAATAACGGAGAAAAATTTAAACTGACAGTGACAATATAAAACACAAGAAAAAATTGGGCAAATATTACAAGTGTGTGTGATTAGTGTTCATTCTAAGCAAATCATGCAGAGCAGTTCAGTTCTCATCCTAGCACACTTATGCTATTTTATTTATCTGAAAATAATAATTCAGAATTATAAAAATTCACTTCACATAATATTTTGATAAAGATTTATAAATATTGAATGAAATTAATACTGTTTTTTTTTCTTTTGCAAGAATAAATAATTTTCTTCAAATTTTACACAATGCCTTTTTTCAAGCCTAGAATCAATTTTCCATATGATTAAAAAAATAAAACAACTAACATGTTATATTTTTAACAATATGCACAAAATTTTCCAGTGAATACTATTTTTTGAAAAATTCAAGCAGTACAGTCTTACAGAGCATTAACACCACTGCAAATATTAAGATACTTAATTTCCAAACTTAAGTATTTTAATATGATACTGAAATTGGTAAATAATTATGTAGAATAATTACATATAAATTGTTAATAATCAGCATCATTTTTAAATAAGATTTACTTCTTATAGCAATGAAAATACTAAACTGAATCAAAGGTTCACTCTTCTTATTTAAAAAATAAATGTGCAAAGAAAAGGATATCAGTTCAGTTTTGTAGGAAATATTTTTTTCCCCTTCAAAATGTATCCTTTTTTTCAAAATACTATTTTTAAAGCTAAAATATAAGTAATTCCTTATCAAAGACTTATGAATGCCTCGTACGAATAAAAAAAATTCATATTTTTTAAGAAATTTAAAAACATACATGTCCTATAGTTTCAAAGTTACTAAAACTTTTCTTACAAAATAAATAGTTTTATAACTAAAAATATAGTGATTTTTAAAGCTTTTTTTTTTCTTCTTTACTTTCAACAGATGCTTCATTTTTGACACTACATTGATACATCATAAATGGAATCATCATTACGCCTTAATCAAAATAATGTTGTAATACAAAATCATTCAAAAGTACACAAAAATGGGGAGAAAAAAAAACAACTATTACATGAAACTTGATAAATTTAATTACTAAAATGCAATAATCTTTATATTTTTATGTCAAATATATATGTATTAAACAACAAATGTTGCTTGTCTTTGATGATTCAAAAAATGTTTCGTAACTTTTTAAAATTAAATTAATCATTTGGAATTATAACTGAATGAAATAGAAATATTGAATCATGATCTAAAATGTCACAAAACAAAATTTAATAAGCTACTTTTTAAATTTCAGTATTTTCATTTGGAAAGAAAAGAATAATTCCTGGATTGAGCTTAACTTTTTTTTAAAAAAAATTGTAAATAAATCATTTTAATTATTTAATTTATATTTATAATTATTATATAAATAAATATTATAAGCTAAGTAAAATTGATACAGATATGTTTTTACATTAATGCATTCCTCTAAACCAAGAAGTTATCCACTTCACAAATTATTCAATCAGATACAGTGGAAACTTAGTAAATCAAATTTCAAAGGAAATGGTAAAAATTTTGAGTTCATGAGTTGTCAGGTTAGCAAGCATTTTGAGATGCAAAGGACGTAATTGCAGCAATTTTGAGTAATAAAGGCACAATTTCTAACACATATTTACTTTGTGTAACTAGAAAGTTTAATGAATAGAAATACACATGTAAAAATTATTCTTGAACAAAAACATGAATCATTTCTGTGAATTTGCAGAGTTAGAGTTTGGGAAATTCACAATGTAACATCATTACATTACTAACTTAGACATACTAAGTCTGATTTGTTTAACCAAGTTACAGAGTATAAATATGCATTATTAATACCTAATATGGAAATAATATTTTGTTTGAGTTACAAAGTCTAAGTAATCCTCAATATGCTGCATATTTATGGGTTCATCAGAAGCAAATGGCTACTTTCTTTGTCTTACAAGTTAACAAGTTTAATTTACTGGTATAGTAAACAATATTAATCGCTAGTAAGAAAAACATTTATCCACTTAAATTTTCAAATAATTTTATTACATCAAAAATAAATTTAACTTGAAGTTTAATACACATATCAAGAAAGGTGTTACATCATACATCCTACAACATTCAAGAAATTAATATTTTTATTCCATTTTTTCCTCATATATATAATAAATTATAAATACAAAGGTTTCTTTCTTTCTTTTTTTTTTTGCATTGCATTAAAATACGACTGAAAGAAACATTTTCAAATATTTACTAAATTATTATTTAGAAAGAAAAAAAAATCTGTCCTCCCATACACAGCATCAAAAACAAAATATAGTTGATTCAAAAACTTAAATTTTAATAAAAATTTATTACGAATAAACAGGTAACAATAACAGTATTTTTTTTTAAAAAAAAAATGTAATAATTTTTGAAATTTTTCGAACGTGTAGGCGAATATAATAAACAAGAAAATGATTCAAACAAATTTTAAAAACACATTAATACACAGATGGTTAAAAAAGAAATCCTCACAAACCGTTTGTCTTGCTCTTTTTTTTTCTCCTCCAAAGTGTTTTACTCAAGCACACAAATAAATGCAATCATAAAATAAATATTTGATTTTCTCTTTTCCTTTCGAACAACTATTTTATACGCAAGGTAGTCTCAGAACCAAACTACACTTCAATAACGTCGGTGGAATATTTAAAAACTGCGAAAATAAAAACAGTTCGAAAAAATAAACAATTTTTATTGAATAATTACAGTGACAGTTAATATAATCCCATTGTTTATTTCTTAAAATGTTCTTTTTATTTTATTAAATTATTATCTTCAAATAGCTTCTTATTACAATTATTTCTGATTTTTTCACCATAAAAAATATCTTCTTAAAAAATTTTCTTCATAAAAGAAACTGCAATAATATTAATGATTAATTTTCAGATTAGTATTTTCTTATTGGCAGCGACCTTACTGAATCACTAGCAGAAACAAACATCCCATCGTCGTGAATTGTATTTTCCTAATGTGTGATAAATTAATTATTCGCATTTTATTTGCAAATTAAATTTGCCTTTATGAATTTAAAGTTTATATAAGTGTTATTTATAATTTTCTGCTCACAACATGGCCGATGAGAAAGATCCATCGTGTACGCCGGTTTACTATGTCGGTGGTTCGGAGGTATAATAATTCGTTTTTTTCTTCTTTAAGTTGCAGTAGAATGTCTTGTGTTGATGAAAATTTTTTTTATATAAATTTTAAAAGTCCAGAAAAATTTAGAAAATTGTTTTATTTGAACTCGTTCATAAATTCTAGATTTTAAAATAGATATTTGACACATTTCGAAACTCCTGATATTAAGTTGTAATATGAGTTAATATTTTTCATTTACGAATAATGTCTTTAACTATTCAAACATTGCATCATTTTCAAGGTTATTCTCTGATTTTCTTAAAAATTTGTTTATATGTGTTGCCCCCTTTTCATAATTCAGATACAATTTAAAATATTATTCACGAATATTATGAATCCTACGTATTTGTATATTATTATGTTTTCGTAGAATTTGCTATGCGTAGAACATTTGCGTAAGTTGTGAGAAAATAAGTTAAATCTTGGCTGTATCATTTTCTGAGAAAAACTCTCTAGATGCATTATTACTTATAAAGTATGGCTATAATATTAAGATCATTTTAATGTAATTCATCTTGACAACTAGTTGTAAGAATAATACGAATGTTTTATTGTATAAAATTTAAATTTCATTTTAATTTTTCTATGATACTTAGAGTAATGATCAAAAATTATTCCTTAAAAATAAAAAAAAAAAAAAAAATTGTAAATTTTAAATTGTTATGATAAACATTTGTCTGGTTACTACTCAATACAAAAAAAAATACTCCTCTGTTGTGGTGCCCGCCCCCCACCAAAGTATGATTATGCCAAGGCTATCAACAAACTTCTGAAGCCTACCTCATGATATTATCTACCTTGGTGATATTTCTCAATCACTTGATGATTCATCATTGGGGTCTACTTTTACAAGAAAGTACTATAAAAATTATTCCAGATATAGTGTAGATTTTTGATTTTCTTTAATCTTTTACTGAAAATTAACATTACTTTCTTAAAAAATTTTTATTTCAAACTTCTTATCATTTACCAATTTATTATATTTATTTTATACTCCATAACTAAATGCTAAAAAAAGAAAAACATAAAAAAATTTTATATCTAAAAACAGTAATGTAAGAAATAAAAAATTTTCTCTCAATGAAATGATGTGGCCATAATGTTACATTAAAAGTAGTATTATTTCTAGGTAATTTTTGTTTTAGAAATTCAAATTGTATTCTTAACATTTATATTCTTCTTGATTTGAAATTTTAAAATTAATATCTGTATAAATTCACGAATCCTCAAGAAATCTATGGTTTATTTGATTTTAATTTCTTGTTTTATTTCCTTATGAAAAATATGATGGAAAGCTAATATAATATTTCCTCAGATTTTTATTTAGTCAGCTTTTAGAACTAACTAAAAGTTGTATCATTTTTGGTGACTTTATCGCTTGCGCCGATATAATGGAAAAGTACCAATTAACCAGTACCAGTTTAAAAAAACATAGTTCCATTTGATTTAAAAAAATGTTTATAAAATTCAAGCTTCAATATGAAACCATGATTCCTCATTTGTGTATATTTATATATGACTTAAAACTATATTATAAAATTTACTATTTTTTTAATGAAATTGCAGAGGACAAGACACCATAGTGATCCATCATCAGATTCTACATGTGCCCCCTTAGCTCCAGTTGAAGATTATAGTACATATGACATTGTAAAAGCAACTCAATTTGGGGTGTTTGAACGATGCCAAGAAATAATTGAAGACGGTTATGACGTCAACAGACCTGATTCAGAAAATGTTACTCTTCTGCACTGGGCTGCAATCAACAATCGTCAAGAAATAGTGAGGTATTATATTTCAAAGGGAGCTCAAGTTGATACAATTGGTGGAGAGTTGCATTCTACTCCTCTACATTGGGCAACAAGGTTAGTTGATGGAAAAGAAAATGATGAATTTTATTTATTTTGTGATATGAATTTGTTGAAATTGATGATAAACTTTTAATTGTATTGCAATACTAATGATAAAATTCAATTTGAGGTTTAAAAAATATTTAAAAAGAACTTTGTGCATTTGGATTATTGTGTTACGTTGTGTAAGAAATATATTTTTATCATTGTTGTTTTGTTGAATTATAAGTAGATATCAAAAGGCATTTGTAATATTTCAAGTTTTATCATGGATATTAAGTAGTATTACACAGTTTTCAAAATATTTATATTATAAGGTGATGGTTTTCTTACCTTATTTTTTGATAAGATATTCATCTAATAAATGTAAAATAAAATAAAAATGTTTCTTATGTGGTTGATTTTATGTTATTATATAAACATAAAATAAATTTTTAAAAATTATATATTGTATTTACCTTTGTGATGTTGATAAAACTTAAGATTAATTTTAAATTGATAAGCAATTATTAGGGCATCTCCTTTAAATATTATCTTTTTGTTAAAAAAAAAAAGTTTTTAAAAGAATTATATGACTTTACAAGAAATAGACATATAATGATGATTTTAAGGATAATTTATTTTAGAAAATAAACTGAGATATTAACCTTAGTCATTTATTTAATTATGTTTTTATTGCAAACTAGATATTTATCATATCAAAATATTTAATTTTTTTAGCTGTGGATATTACTAGTGCATGATTAAATAAAATAATTATTGCCTTAAAATGTATTTGTGGAATTATTTTTTTTTCTTGTTTTGTTCTTTGTACTTTTCAAATTCATTTAAATATTTGACATATGGTCAAATAGATTTCATGTAGTTCATTTTTAAAATATAGTTTACTTGAAATCTATATTTCTTTTGTGATTTATATATATATATATATATTTGGTAATACTTTAAAGATTATATTTTTATTAATTTATATTATATTTACTTTAATATATA
This sequence comes from Nephila pilipes, assembly GCA_019974015.1. Lineage (NCBI taxonomy): Eukaryota > Metazoa > Arthropoda > Arachnida > Araneae > Nephilidae > Nephila > Nephila pilipes. The sequence continues at coordinate 13,536 of BMAW01040680.1, read as the reverse complement.
AAAGATACTGCAAGTGATAAATATGTATAAACTTTACAAAAGTGAGTTAGAAAATAATTTCTACAATCACTCAACATTTGTTCTGTTACTAAGCAATTTCTCAAATATACATTAACACACATAATTTCACAATAATGATGGTTAAGGTCATCTTACTTCTAGCTTACTATAAACTTGCTTATTATTCTATTTAGGTACATCACTATCAACACAAAATCTTCTGATTAATTCCTTCAATCAGATAGTTAGCATCATTTAAGTCACCAATACATAATAATGCATGTTAATGCAGAGCATGTAACACATGTAAATTTTGATTCAAATATCATATGTACTTAATATATAAAGAAATGGTAGTTAAATTTTGATTTATGAAACGATAGTGAAGTACTTAAAATGAAATATAAAGTGAGATATATAAGACTGTATCTTGATCAGACCTTGGCTTTTATTATGTCACTATTGTAATATATTACTTTCATGTGTTGGATTTATTATACTAATCACACTAATAACAGAGCTGAAAATTAAATTAATATATGTCAAATGATTATGCACATATTAGGTTTTATTGTTCTCTGCATCAGTAGAATGCAATAATTTTTTTTTTCTATTTTCTTGTAGTTTATTTTGAGAAATATTCATTAGAATGATTGTGTGGAGAAATATACTTTTGCATTAATATTTCTATCATTTATTCAAATCATTTCTATTAATTTAAGTTTTCCTTTTATCAGAAATAAATGTCTTATTGGAATGTATAATACAAGGAGGGTTTGAAAAGTTCTCAGAATCACTAATGGAGGTCACTGTGATAACAACCTGGTTTTGACGTAATTAGTCATCTTTCATGAGGAAATATATGAAGTATCAGTTTGCTAGGTGAAAAGCTATGGTGTTAAACACCTTTGTATTGCTCTCATGTAATTTTTTTTGAACAACAAAAAATAACAAGGTATTTTTGTAAAGAAATATATAGAAAGAGATGAAATTCATGCTGGTTTTTAGAACTTATTGGAGGACTCAGCTTCTTCATATTCAACTATTATCAAGTGTATTAAAGAACTTTAATTATGTTGGGAGAGCCAGTAAGATGATATGTAGTGGTTTGCCAAGATGTGCTACCTTCCTTGAAATAATTGGAAAAATCCACTAATGGATTTTGAAGGCACAAATTAAAATCATGAAAAGTTGCTGAACATTATCTGAAATGGTATATCAAATTTTGACTGAGGTATTGGACATGAAAAAATTATTTGCTAGATGGGTGCTGCAACTGTTAATACAGGATTAAAAACATATCAAAGTGCAAATGTCTGATTACTCTTTGACCTGGTTTCAGATAAAAAAAAAAACCTCAAGAATTTTTGTGCCTGTTTGTTACTACAGCTAAAATATGGGTCCACTGCTATACCCTAAAGACAGTACAACAGTCAAAGCAATGGAAACATACTAATAACTTTCCATCAAAGAAAACAAATCAATCAGTTTTCAAAAGGCATAAGTTTTCTTGGAGGAAAAGTGATTCTAGTGATAGATTATTTTCATGATAGTCAAACAATTTTGAGAAAATGTTACATTAATTTCCTTGACCAACTGCAGCAAATATATGTGAAAAAAGGCAGAGCTTAGTGAAGAAATTCATCTTTCATCAAGACATCCCCCCCCACAAGTATTACTGCCATGTCAAAAATATATGACATGAGGTATGAATTGTTTTCTCTCCTTCCTTATTCTTCTGATATGATTCCATGAGACTTCTTTCCTAAGCTCAAAATTTTTAACTGTGTAAAGATATTCTCTTCAAATGAAGAACCAATAGTCTGAGTTGACAAGTATTTTGTAATCCTAGATAATCTAATTTTCAAGAAGGAATAAAGACATTGGAAGATCGATGGACCAAGTGCACTTGTATATCGGGAAACTATATTCAAAAATTCAGATTGTTCAAATGAGTTCAATTCTTACTTTGTATTTTCGTTCTGCGAACTTTTCAAGATACGTTTTTATAATTATCGTATTGGGATAATTCCTCTCATATTTCCCATTAAAGATTATTTTATTACTTATTTTAATATTATATTTTTAAGAGTTGTTTGTGTATTCTTTTATTTAATTTTTCATTTATAATTACATTTTTCTAAATTTTGCTTAGTCCCTATGATTTGTTTTTATATTTTTATTGATAATTTTTCAATACCTTTTCATGCAGGCAAGGACATTTAGCAATGGTAGTGCTTTTAATGCACTACGGAGCTGATCCTTCTATCACTGATGGAGAAGGTAATTTTAAATAAATCTTTTGCATATCTATATTATTTTTTCACACTTTAATGAGCTTTAGCCATTTTTAAAACATTAAATATTTATAGAGGGCATTATGTAGGGATTTGTAGAGGATACAGTTACACTGTACGTAATTCTGTGTCCTATTTAAAGTGTGAAATTTAACTTTCTCCAAACTTTGAAATTTCTCAACATTATGACTATTCAAGCACATTATCTGGAAATACATTTGCTTTCAAGCAGTATAGTGTAAAATGAAAATGGCATATTGTATTTTGATATTAAAGCATTATCCCCCCTTCCCCACATGGAAAACTTATATGTGTCATATTATCTATGTTCTATTTGTTAATAATTATGACAGCAAAATAACTGTCATGTTACATTTTATCAAAATATTATGAATAAAAAATGTCGGATTTTACTGTTTGTTTTTTGTACTGTAATTATGCATTTCAAATTTTTTGTCAATGATGACAAAAATTTAATTACATATATTTGGGTAATCTCTTTTTGTGCATATCTATTGTTTAGAAAAGAATATTAGCCATAGATTTTGAATTAAATTTTTATTGTAAAAACAGGAATATTTTACTAAATGTATGAATGAGTATTAATGAAAACTTAAGTGCTAATATCATTTTCCAGCAGAAAAAACTCTTGATCTATTTGTAAATTCAACCATAACAATTAAATGGGGGAAAGGAAATATGTTTAATATTTACAAAAAATTTTATGTTTCAGGTTGTCAATGTATTCACCTAGCTGCACAATTTGGGCATACATCTATCGTTGCTTATTTGGCGGCCAAAGGACAAGATGTTAACGCTGCAGACAGGAATGGAATGACCCCTCTCATGTGGTCATGCTATCGAATATCTACGTAATAAGATTTTGCTTTAAAAAGTTTGTTTTAGCTATTAAAAAAAAAATTTACGTACTCAAAATTAGTTTAATATTAAAATTTCTTTAATATTGTAAGAAATTAATTAGAAAATTTTGTATGTGTTTGTAATTCTATTATTATTTAAATGTTTAAAATTAAATTTTTCAAATAGATTTTTTGAACAAATTTTTGAATCAACTCCTTTTTCTTCTCATGAAAACTGAAGTGGGAGAAAATAATTTATTTTTTCAGTCATCATTGATTACAGGTTTGAATGCAAAATTGTGGAATATTTTGCAATTGCAAAATTTATTATATATGACAAAAGTTTTTAATGTAAAAAATTATATATATGTATCAGTTTTTAATGTTAATTAAAATATAGGAAAAATGTCTCTCAATATGTTTGATAATCTTTTAATGTGATACTTTTTTTTAACATCAGAACACAAAAATTTTTTTTATATAATTTTTAAAAATATTTCTGAGAAGTTTTATTTAAAATTTGGAAGGTTTTTTTTCTAAAGCTACGTATCAATACTTTTTCATTTCCTTTACTGTGAATAAAGCTTAAGTCCATCCGTATTTGCTTATGTAACCTTTCTACTGAAAATAGGTGAAAAATAATATTCAATGTATTTTGTTAAATTGGAACTTCTGTGTAAAATATTTATTTATAAGTAGTTTTGGTTAAAAAATTAGTTGTGTTTTGAAATTTCTAGTTTGAAATGGTCTTTCAGGAATGATCCTACACGATTGCTTTTAACACTTGGAGCTAGCCTTACTATGGTGGATCATCATCATAGAAATACTCCTCTTCATTGGGCTGTATTTGCCAGGAATACTAATGCTGTGGTACTTCTGCTCAAAGCTGGTGCAAGTGTAGATGAAAGGAATGCTGAAGTAAGTTTCTGTTCATATAAAAAAACTTTAAACATAAAGTAATTGATATTGATTAGTATTTGTATTATATTCTTATGGTTAATTAAAAGAATTAGCTTATAAACTGATAATTCATTCTGAAATATTGTTACAGTAGTTTTACAATACTTGTGTGAAAATCAATTTATCATATGGTGACATTTTTCTAATTTGTTGAAAATGGTCGATAATATTTAACACATGTATCAATTTTACTAATGACTTTTTGTAATTGAAATTAACTGCAAATGGTAACTTAAATTTGATTTTTAGAAAGATACTCCAATCACTATGGCAAAAAGATTGAATGTAACTTTCATCCTAAAGCGTCTAGAAGATGCCAAAAGAGACAGAGAAAAGAAGCCTTACTGTCTTGCAATTTACAGAGATAAGGTAGATACATTTCATTCTCATAAATATTCTCTATTATCTTACACTTCCAAAAAAGAATCTACTTTAATGTTACAGTAATATGTTGATAAGCATAGAAGATAATTTCCTATGCTTATCAACATATTATATTGCAAATTTGTTTTTCGCAAATGTGTAAAATTGCATGTGAAGAAAAATTTCTTATGTATATATCAGAAATGTGTTTTCTTTAAAAACAATTTTTTCCTCATTGTATGATAATTAATGAATATACGTCATCTGTAAATCAAGAAATTCTATCGGTTGTAATGTATTAATTTCTTTGTTTTTTTTTCTATTTTTTTACTTTATTTTTTGAAGAAAAAAATTTATATTAATAATTTTGCTTATTATTTGAAGTATTATTTGAACTTATCAGTTATAATAATATTGCATTTATTTTCCTATATTTTTAAGCGTCTTTTTTTTAAAAAATATTTCCACTAATTTAAATGACAAAATATAATTTTCCCACCAGAAACTTCGATATGGATGCATGGTTGGATCACCCTTCATAGTATTTTATATAATTGGTGCTTTATTAGAAAGTCGTGAATCTTATCTTGTAAAAGCTGGTCTATTGTTGATTCTTACTCTTACCATATCAATTGCTGGCAGGTAATAAAACTTGCATGTTTTTCTTTTTTAAAAAAAGTTATATGAATAGCTTATTTTCAATCATATTTATGTTTTGCATTGCTGTTTTTATTAATATTATATTTACTGTCAATGTTTCTGTGTTTTTCAAATATTTTATTAATATTGTTTAAAAAAAAATCACCCAAGGAATAAAAAATAAGAAATATTCTTTTGGATATATTTATAATGTAAAATATTTTGGGGGTACTAACATGTGAGGAAGTATTTATATATATAAAAGGTTTTATTGCTGTGCTTTTAAATTAAAAAGTATTATATTTTACATTTGCATTTTTTTTAATAGATTGTTGTTTGATGATAGAATCCTGAATATACTTCCTATTTCTGTTTATCTTTCTACAAAGTTTTGGATGTACGTAACATGGTTTATGTGGTTCCATCCTTGTATCCTTTTAAGCATAGATATTAATTTTGTTCTTAAATATCTGTTTATATTTTATATGCTTCATATGAAATTTGTGTGTACTCGGCAATTGATAAAGACTGTTAGTATGATAATTTAGAAGAAAAAAAATCGTTACTTATACTGCTTTTATGTTTTAGATTTTGTATAAATGTTGTTTGTATGTATAAATATTTATGCATTTTTTGTATCGTATATAAATATAGGGTTACTCACGAAGAATTTCTGAAAATAAATTTATGAAATCAAGTTTTTGTATAGATTGCAGATATTCTAATTTTCATTTTTGAATGTAACGGTTTTTTAACTTTTTGGTACATTTTAATCCTGTTTTTTTCTTTGAAAAAATTCGACTGTTTTATTGAGATTTCATTGTAATTACTATTTTGTATATGAACTTTGTTAGATTTCATGGTCAATTATAGACTTCTTTTTATAGTTTGTATAAAATTTTATGTTTAGCATTAATGTGAAGTTCATTCACACCTGAAATTATTTGTTTTTTCCCCCTAATTACATTGTGTAATTTTTAAAGATTTACAAATCATGAGCAAACCATTATTGAAATCTTTTAGGTATCAAATGACAATTTAAATTCGATGTGTATATCACACACAAGTGTGTAGAATAATTGCTTGGTTCCTGTAGATTTTATTCCATTATTTAAGTTTTCAAAATATTTTTGGAAGTTTCTTAAAAGTTATAAATAATTTTAAATTAACCAAAAATCTCAGAGGTTTATCTTTTGAAAACACAGATATATTTATTAAAATTTGAAAATAACTTCATATATTTATTTGTGAAAAAAATTGTATGCTTTTCAAATAGTAGGAAAATGTTTTTTTTTTATGAATGGTTTTATTCATTTCTTTCTAATAAGTTGATATTTTTAAACATATGTATTTTTTACTAAAACTTGTGTGAAAAATATTTCTTAACCTTTTCAAGATGTTGGAGACATATGGAGAACTTTAGGTTTTATGGTGTGTTCAATGTTCCTATTTTATTCATTTATTAAAGCTTGGAAATCGGATCCTGGTGTTATTCAAAGTACACCTGAACAAAGATTTAGGGTAAACTAATAACATTTTTTTTTTAACTTAAAAAAATATATACTAATATACATTTACTTAATGGTATTTTGTAATTTTTTACTGTTTATTTAAAATTTTTCTTTATGGTTTTCTTTTCATTTTCTATTCTGATAAAGAAGATTAAAAAGAAATATTATTGTATATTCATAATTTGCTAACATATTGTTTATATCCTTAATATAATTCAAAATTTCCAATACATGTATATTATCTAGATTTTAGGTTATTTAAAAATGTTTGAATTCATATCATCTATGGCAATTAGATTATATTTAAGTAAAAAGATAATAGGGTTAAAACAATCATTTGTTATAAAGGAAATTTCTTATCTCATTGTAATTTGTTTAAACTGCTCAAAGAAAATATACCATTGCATATTTGTTTTTCAGACAATTATTGAATTAGCTGAGAAAGATGGCTTCCATCCAAATTGGTTTTGTAGCTCCTGCCTTGTTCGCCGCCCTTTGCGATCAAAACATTGCTCAGTTTGTAATCAATGTATAGCTCGCTTTGATCATCACTGTCCATGGGTTGGGAATTGTGTTGGTATGTTTATTCTATATACTCTGAAATAATGGTAACTAAATGTATTTATCTTAGAGATATGTGTTTTTTTACTCATTCATATTTCACTGAAAAATAATTTTGAGTCATATGTTTATATTCTTTTTAGAGAAACATTTCTACTTGTATGTATTTGTTGCATTTAAATCAGATTGATTAATCGTGGTTTTCAGATGAACATATTTATTTTGATACAAAAACATAAGAATGAAAAAATATGTTCAATTAAATAAATTAGCACACATAATAAAAATCGTTCTTAATGCACACAGTGATTTCATGACCTTTCTCAGTGCTTCTGAGCTCTCACCTCTGTGGTGTCTCTGAGACAAGTGGGTGAAACACAAACATTAGCTTTTTGAATAATTATTGTAGTTAACAAATAAACTGAAACCCATAAGTCTTTTTTAAAATGAAATTATTTCTTTAATTTTATGAGATTTATTTGCATATACTTTTTGGCTAAATATCATTTTTAAAAAAATTTATGGAATAACAAAAATATTGAATTAATAATATAAAAGTGTATAAATTATTTTTCATTTCAGGATTAGGAAATCATAAATACTTTGTTCTTTACTTGTTTTGGCTTCTTGTTATGATAATGTGGTGTTTACATGGCTGCTTTAGATGTAAGTAAATCTTATAATATGATCTTGCTTTATTATTTGGATGATAAATTAAATTTTAAAAGAAAATGTTAAACTTTTTCTTTTCTTAAAATTTCTTTATAGTTTGGAAATTCAATGTGGGCAATGATGATTTGCCGCTTTCCCGCTACTTATGGCAAGCGATACATGTGAGTGGCTGGGTTAGTTGGATAGCTGCAAACGCTTGCTTACATGGTTTTTGGGTTGGTTGCTTATTGCTGTGTCAGTTATATCAAGTGAGATATTACTCATTACTAATTTTTATGCGATTTAATATCAAATATGCCAAACTTAATGGCTGGCATAAGCCAAATGAATAAAATGTAAGCATATGTGAGAACATGAATATTTAAGGTAGTTAAGGTATAGAGCAATAAATATTTATTTTGTAAAGAACATTAAAAAAAAAAAAAAAGCAAGAAATCGATAAGATTAATATTTTATTTGTGACGGTTTTTCTTTTTGCTTGCAGTAAAAATCTTGTTTGTGATAATTATGCTCAAAATCTACTTTAAGTGAATATTAATAATTTTAGATATCTGTGACAAAAGACATTGCCACAGTAGCATAGTGGTCATGAACATACAGTCAAAGTTGTTTCTGTCCATTCGTGGGTTTGAGTCCTGATGCCACTAAATACTGCTGCTTGGGGGATGTTGCAAATTAAATCTGGTTGTGTTCCCAAGTCTTTTCTGTTGTCATGAAAGTTTGGAAAGGAAGGTTCCAGCTTAGGTGTCACCTTCATCACCTGACTGAGTCTGAAAATTAGGAGGTCCTTTGCAAGTAGCCATCATGGTGCTTATCAGTGCAACATAAATAAACAAACAATTAATTTGACTAAAGATTAATTTGTTTTCATAAATATGAATTACTATTCCTTTTGAGTGCTTCCAAACATGAGAATAATCATGTATGAAATGTAGTATTTTTTAGTTTATTTTGGAAATTTTTTTATAAAATTTAGGTGTACTAATTTCATTTAATTTTGCCTTCAAATATGAAACATACATTTTACAAGCATAGTAACAATTATGTATAATTAAGAATTATCAAAATATATAGTTAGAAATTTTTTATTTAAAAGTTTATTACCTAGTGTTACATTAGATAGACAAATAAGAGAGACATTTGCTCTGAATTATGCCTGTCTTAGAATTTTTGAGTTATGTTGGTTTTCTTTTAAAATTTTTATAGTGATAGTATATTTCTTTAAAAAGTTTTGTTACCTGATTTATTCATAACTTTTAATAATGATAATACATAAAAATTTATGATTTTTTTTATTTCATCATTTGTATAAATCTCTTGTATGTTCTGCTATGATATTTAACTGTGTGAAGTGATTAAGTAATTTAATATGTTTTGATTCATACTTTTGAAGTTAAAAGGAAATTTTAAACTTTTAAGAAACTGAAACATAAAAAAAAGGGAGGATTTGTACTATAAATTTGCTCTGATTTGTTGTTGTTAAAAGCACCTAATATTTAAAAACAGTTACTGAATATCAGAAATGAACATCGTATGTATGCATACAAAATATATATGTATATATATATATAAATGCATTTTGTTATTATCACAGGTTGTATGGTTAGCAATGACAACAAATGAAAGAATGAACTGCTCAAGATATCGCCATTTTAAAAGAGATAAAAAAGGAGTTCTAAGAAGCCCATTCCAGTAAGTAACATAAAACTTTTTCCTATCTCCTTCTCTTTGTACTTTTGTGTTTGTGTTAATGATGTTTAAATTTCTAATGACTTAAGTTCTATTTCAAATCTCATTAAAATACATGTGTTTATTATCTTTTTCATAATTGATTTTTTTTATTTCTTGCAAGATTTAAGTTTGAAAAATTGTTTTCTTTGTTTAAATATGTAAAAATATTTTAGTTCTAATATCTTAATTCATTCATGAGATTTCCTAAAGATATTAGAATGCAAGATATTTTTAAAGAGAGATCTTAATTGAAACCTTTTTTTGAAGAATGGATTTTTAATGATCTTAAAACATAAATGCAAGACAACATAAATATTTCGAAAGTAATTTGAAAAAAAAAAAATGTTAAGTTATGAGCTTGTGTTGCATTTCAAACGAAGGAAAAAAAATTATACTGTTGCAAATTTCTTACTCCATTAAATAATAAGAATGAAGCCTGTTTCTAATGTTGCACTATCGGTACAGTTTATATTATTCCATTTTAAGTGTAAACTGGTTTAATATTGTCATTGTTTAAACACTTAATGAATTCTCTTTATTGCACTTCATCTCAAGCTAATGATGCTAACTCATTTGTGTTGTACTCCAAGTTACTGTAGCATCAAATCAAGGCAATTTTCCATTAAATTTATTTATTTTACATGAACATAAATACACTCATATGATTACATGTTTTATAGCAATACTTCATGTGCATGTATAGCTCAGAATTCATATGGTAACTGGACTTCTCTATATCCACATGGTGGCTGAATGAAAAAACACTTCAGCAATGCCCTCTTGAGTAATAAAGTTGTAATATTGCTAGAGCTTGAAATTCACTATACCTTTTCATTCTTTCCTTCAAAATTTATATTTTTTTCAATCCATTCCCCCCTATTAAACTATTGTGATGTTTTTTCTTTTTATTCTGAGCAAAGATATACTACTTTTATGGTAAAAATAGGTTTAGAAAACAAAATTAATTGCTATGATATAGCAAATCATATTTCATATACAAAAAATTTTTTTGGGATTAATTGTTGTTTTATTTAGTTTTGTTCATTAAAAATGTATGTTTTGTTTCATTTATTAATGTTTGTCTGTGTTGTATATATAAATATATATAAAAAACATATATATAAATATTATATGTTTATTTTATTCTAGGATTAATTATTGTGAAAACTTAAAATTCCATTTGCATGTGGCTTTTTTTGTTTCAAATTACTTCTCTGTGTTTTACATCATTATATGTAATACTGCTCTTTTGATAATACAATATGTAACTGATCTTTACAGTCGAGGCACCTTCCGAAATTTTCTCGACTTTTGTGAATGGCAATGCTGTGGACTCTTTCAACTTGATAGCAGAGACTGGAAACAAATGTATGATTCTGAAGATGAAGGAGAAGGGTCAACTTTGATTCGAACTGAGCACCATTATATTTAAATTTAGTCAAATTGTGTTATATGCAGTACTATGTTCAATGCAAAAATTATAAAATCCAAATGTGGTGTATTATAGTTGAAGGTTTGTTTGTGAAAATGAATGTGTTAGAATTCAAAACTATGCATCTTTGTGTGTGTTTATCTATACTCTCAAGAAAGTGAACATGGTACTTGAAACTTCCAAGGATGTTTCTGTGTATGCCTTCATGACTGTATAGTTATCTTAATTTATTTTTGAAACATTACGTAGCCTTATCTGTTATAACAATTTCAAACTATGTGCTGTAGATAGATATTTTGCTTGCCGCAAATTTTGAATACAATTTATTTTTTTGTGTTCACACTTTTTATACATCATGTGTGGCTCTTGTGATACTCAGTTCAAGTAAGCCAGATCTGTTCTGGTTTCTTATGCAATTTCACTCATTCATTTTTCCATTGTGTATACATTATCATTTATCATCTCTTTAACCTTACATAGTGTCAACTGCTAAAACTTTTTAGCACTCATACAGGTACTATATGAATAAACAACCTGTCTTGATTCATTCGCAAGTTTGTAATACTCAGGAGGTTGTATAATATAATGCGTGTTCGTCTTTTTGGATTCATACTTCACCTCTGTAACTGTATTTTTATATGTCTTGTCTATGCACTTTAAAGCCAAGCACACTAGATATTACAATGCTTTTGTTAGCTTGTGATAATATTGTATTTGTTTATACTTAATGAATTAATATATATATGCACTTAAATAAGGGTCAAGGACACTTAAGTATTGATTATTTTTCTAGTTTTCCTTGAATTTTTTCCCCCATCAAAACTAATTGGGAGTAATTTTGGTGTGTGTTTTTAGAAAATTTAATTTAAATGCACCAAAATGTTACCATAAAGTCTTAGTTTTAATTGGGACTTTTTTTTAGATATTTTAAATATAATTTGCATAATTTTTTAAAAATAGTGTTTTTCTGTTTGAAACTTATATTTTGGAAAATTTATCAGAAAGATTTTATTTAGAATTACCTCCTACTATAGTAATTCTAATTATAAAACTTCTATAAAAGTTTTAAGTTATTGAAATTTGTCAGTAAAAAATTGTCCTAGACCCTTTAAGTTATTGAATTAAAATTATAAAATGGTTCATTTGTTTAGCTTATAAAATATTTAATTTTTTCTGTGCCCATTTAGTGATTGAAATGGTTATGAAAAATTGCTTTATTTGTAGTGGTCTTTATATTATATATATTTTATTTTTTTCCCCTTCTTTTTTTGTAAAATGAATTTAATTTGTCTTTGAATGTGACATAGATCAATATTTAGATATATATAGATATCCAGTTTAAATGTAAAATACAGCAAGAATTTTGAAAGCCTTATAAAAAAATGCTTAATTTTTTTTAATATATTTTTTGAGTTATTTTCTTATTTGATAAATTGAAATTCCTTTCTTAAATAACATTCAAAGGTTTAATTATTTTTTGTTAATAAAATACAGAGTTTAACAGTTAATTAATAATTGGAGTATTTTTGCTATTTTTTTTTTTTTTTTTTTTTTTTTTTAAATATGTGTTGTTTTAAATTTTAAAACTGATTTTCAGAGCTTTTTTAAAAAAAATTGTTGTTTAAAGCCTTTTCAAAAAAGTAAATATTTTTTAAAAAAAAGTACTAATATAAAAAAAAAATGATATTTTAATAATGGATGTAAAGTCTTAAAAAAAACAAAATTATTTATTTTTATTTTTAAAAACTTTTACTCTATTAAAAGTTTAGATAATGAAATAAAATAAAAGCTTTTGGCTAAGTAAATTTTTTTGTAGATTTTATTATTTTTTTAATTACCTGAAATATTATTTTGCTTTAAGAAACATGTTTCTTCTAAAATAATGAGTTTTTTTTTTAGCATACTGCTGTATATTACTTGGTGTTTATTAGAATTCAATTTTATAAGTTTGCAAATTTTCTTGCATGTGTTCATAGTTTTAAAGTTATGTAACTGATTTTTCTGGAATATAAAATTGTCATTAATACTGATACTAATAAATGTTAATAATAAATTATACTGTAATAATAAATGTTAATATTTTTAGTAAAATAATTAACATTTTCATTGGGAAAATTTGTTAATTCCAAATATAAATATTTTTAAAACATTAATTTTAATGTTATTTTGATTAATTATAATATATTTTGAATTATCGTGACAGTAGATAAAAAAATATTCTTACTGTATTTAATTGTAAATTGTTGTAATATTTTAGCAAAGCATCCTTTAGATAATATATTATAAGGAAAGAGAAAACAGAAAAAAGTAGGCCAGTTTCTTCATAATTTTTATAAATATGTGGTGTATCTATGATAAAGTCTAGTTTATAATGTATTTTGTGGAATATTTTAATCTAAAACTTATTCAGCCAAAAAATAAATACAATATGTACTAAAAGTGTAAATATAATTTAACATAAACGCAATAAATAATTTTAAATATTGTATTTAACAAAATATCTCACTCTT
>BMAW01040677.1:695571-718212 GCA_019974015.1 Nephila pilipes | reverse complement strand
TTATATATATATATATATATATATATATATATATATCAAAGAATTTATATTTTCATTTTGTAACACTTTCTGTTTTCTGAATAGGTACAAATAAAAAAGTTAACATAGCTAATCAAAAAAGGTTTTCGTCAAATTTTCGTTTTTTTTCTTCTCTTTAATCCTATTAAGTTAGAATTGAAAGAATTAAACGCAATAATAAGCTAACTGAATTTCTTTCAAAACAAGTATTAAGGGCATCAAGAATGATCTAAATAATCAAAAAGGTGTTCCATCATGCTCTAAAATGATCTAATTTTTGATTAAGCCACATTATTTTTTATTTGAAAATTAATTAAAATAGAATAATTTACCTTCGCAGTCGAATTTAGTTTTTTTCTTCGATCAAGCATCATAGTTTTAAGTGAATTAAAGTTTCTCTCTTTTTAACTCTCTGTTAACCTAAAACTCTTCAAAAACCACTTTCAAAAAAACGAAATGAAAAGAAAATATATATCATATATTGATATAAAAGACATTGAGAAAATACTTATATTGCAAATTAAAAGATTTAAGACATACTGTATATTTTATCTGTTTAAATTGTTTTATATCATAGTGAAACTTATTCTTTTTTTAAATTGTTTAGAAATATTTAATTATGTTTAAACCCTTGTGTTCGAATTCTTTCTGTCTAAAAATGTGATTTATATAGTAACTACTAAAAATATTTAAAAATTTTGAGACTAGTTAAAGAGGAGAATTTTAAAAAAAATCGAGTCTAGAAAGGAATTGAAAATTAAAGAGCATAAACAAATCATCGACACCACCTGCCGTTTTTTCCCTTGTAACTAACATGCGAAAATGATAAAGAGTAAGAATGTCGGGGAAAAAAATGTTGAATGGGGAAATTTTTACCCTTGACCTGTGCTTCTCTTTTACTGAGACGCCATCAAGTCATTAAGCTGGCTAATAAATGAATAAATGAGTTAAAAATGAAACTTTCACCGCTTGTTTTGTAAGCTGCTGCTTTTCTCATAAAGAAAAAAGGTTTTTAAGTATTTAGTATACATGAAACATGTTGTTATGCTTTCAACATCGTTATTCTTCCTCATTTTTTACAGAGAGTCAATGCATTTTTTTCCCACTGTTAAAGTTGGCTTTTGCGTAATTTATTTCTTAATAGCGTCAAACTATAACATTTTACGTTATGATCTTTTCTAACAAAATGTAGTTTAAACTTTTTTTACTACATTTTCTTTATTAATATTAATTTTCATAAGTTGAGTTAAAATAATTTTTGATTAGGTTTTCCTTAGCCATAAGGTTAATTTGTGTAGTTTCAATTGTGAATTTAATAATCTCATCATGACTTATCATTTTAATAGTATTTTGTTTCAATAAATACCGTTTATACTTATTACATTACATGTACTTTGAAATATTTGTAAGAATGAAAATGCTGGAAAAAGTAGATAGTAGTTTACCTGTATAATATTCAAAAGTCTTTAACTGTTATTCTAAATGCCGTAATATAATCTATATCTCATTGTATATTGTCTCTTATAATTCTTAATACTGTGTTTCCGAATAATGTCCGTATTCAGAAACACATTTTGAAAGAATGAAGTTTCATATAAGAAATAAAAAAAACTATCATATGCAGAGAAAATCGCATATATATATTTCGGATGATGATTACTAAGCAATTACATTTCAAGTAGTTTCTTGGTATTTACGCTTAATAAAATCAACGTTTAGTTAAATATGTTAATTATGTTAAAATTCGTTATGAAAAAAGCTCTCATATTAACACTTTTGATTAATAAACTTAATGATTTATAAAACTGTACATAAAAGAGCAATTTGTAAGTGGGAAACATAGAACCAAAAATAAAGGTGGTTATTATCTTAATGTTTACTTATGCAAATTTTAATATTTTTTGATAATACTTTTTTATTAATTAGAGGCAGAAGTTTTTAAAAATTTTCAAACAATTTTTATTAATAGAACATCAGTAATTAATTTATTGAGCTATAAAATAAAAATGATTTATTGAACTTTCAATGAAATATTTATCGAAAACTTTAAGACTGAATAGTTTTTAAATACTAATAAATATTTGTACAACAAAATTATACTTAAATTTGAATCTTTCTTGTGTCATTTTTATTTTTACGAAACAATAACCTTTCCCAAAGTGAGTAATATTTCTTTGTCTTAGAAATTTAAAATATTTCAATACCTGGATGTTAAAATACATTTATTAATATTTGATTTTTATTATACTATTTGACTGAATTTATGATTTTCGACATAAATTATATCATCAAACTATTAGTAACTTTGTTCAAATTGAATTATACCAAAATCCATTTAGATTAATAGTATTAATTACTTTTTTTATTCGATTCTTCATGGTTTTTTTATTCATTTATTCTAGAATATCTTGTATGCAAAGAACACTGTGATATTACTTATATCAATATATGTTAATCCGTAATGAATATCTTCACCAAAGTAATATTTAATTGAATAAGAACTTATTTATATATAAATCCAATAAGGGAAATTTAACTTTTCTAAATTGAAACATTAAACATACTTTGATTGATATTTACTAAGACGAACACAAAAAAAAATGTTGTCCCAGTGGTCAGAAAACCAATTTTGAGTAAATAATATGAAAAAAAATTATCCTAAGACGAAAAAATGATTTTTACAAACGAAGAATATATCGACAAATGTGTGTGTGTGTATATTTACTTTGCTTCATTCTCAGATTTTATTCAATTCTAAAAACATTCGTTTGATAATTTTTAATCACAAAATTACATTTAATTTAACAACTTTAACATATGTAGTTAGGAATTAAATTTCACTAGATTAAATTGAAAAATTTAAGTAATCCTCTTTATTAACAAAAGCTAGAAATTGCGAAAAGAATCTGAATTGAAAAAGCTATAAGACAAGTTTCGGATAACTGTAATAAAAAACTGTTTCAATAAAATAAAAAGTAATTAATTTGTAATTATTTTCAAATGATTATTGTAACAGAATTCCTTATTAATTCTACTTAATTCTACCGATTCAAGTTAACTTGCTTCCTGTTTTTTATTAATCTTCACAGCTGTGAACGAATGTCTATTTCTTCCTTAACAATGTGAGACACATTTTCGTTTCGGTGTTCTTGACATGATCATTTGGGATTAATGGTTCTCTCCCCATGTTCATGTCTCGAGGATGTCCATTTCCATCCAGAAAACAAGTCTACTGCTTGAAATATATGCATTATATTGATTCTGACCTATTGCGGATCTTCTAACACGCTTAGATCTTTAGTATTGTAGTAGAATAACGTTTTATGTTTTTTTTTCTTATAAGAACAAGGTTTTTGTTGAATAAATTAATTAAATAAAAGCATTGAAAGTTATAATTATTGCGGCTAATTAAAATCTGAAAAAGAAGTAAATTCAATGAAGAAGTGTTTACTCCACCGAACTTATACCTTTTCTTAGAATAAACGAAAAAATACTTCTTTTAAAATAATTTTAACATTTAAATCTAAAAATGCAATTCCTTGATAAAGCAATAGCATTTTCTATCTATTTGGGAAGAAAAAGAAAACAAGTTGAGCTTTGTTTTAGGTGTAATAATAAAAGTAACAAGTTTTTTAAATTATTCATGCTTAGTTAATTAGGTTCTCGAAGCAAATTTTGAAATATAAGCGGAAAATCTTAATTAGTCTATTTTCAAAAATATTTCAAATTACTTCCAATTATTTGTTCCTTTATTTAAAAACATCGATTCTTAATTTAAATTATCTACATACTTCAAATTTGTAAGAAATAACTAAATTTTAACTCTAAATTGCATGGGTGTTAAAATGGGTCTTTATTTTACAATACTTTTTATTGCAGTTTCATTATTCCCAATATTTCTTATTACTTTGCATTGTATATCAGTTTCACACAAATCTTTTCATCAATTTTTACCCACTTCCCGGTGAATAAAATCCTTGAAATTTTGCACACAATCTCAGATAGGATGACAATACAATTTTCCATTATATAACTACAAATAAAAATATTTTTTAAAAAAACTAATGACAATTTATAATCAGTTTATCATCATCATATAAATGATTGTTTTTAAGATTCCTCTTAAAATATTTAACTATAAACTTAAGTGTTGCGTGCATTTCAACTGTTTAAATATCTAACTTATAATCATGCGCAGCTCTTAAGTTTTTAGTCAAGAATTTTCAGCTGGATTTAAAAATCTTCACTTTTTTATTTATTTATGATGATAAACTGTTAGTTTCAGTACTTTTTTATTTAATTTCTTAATGGACGAATAAAAAAATATATATTTTTACTTTTTTGCCACTTACAAGTGTTGGGTTTTTTTAAAGAGTTTTTTTTTATTGTATGGTTTAGAGTCGTAAAAGAATGCAACTTAACTGTAAATGTAATGTAAAAGAGAATGTTACTAAACCCCAGGAAAAGGAAATGTAAATGTGTATTAGGAATCATTTTTTTTTTTTTTTTTTGCGCTTTACATTTTCAAAATTAACTTCACAAATTTCTTAATCAGTAATTATTAATTCTTCAAATGTATGAGAGAGAAAAATAAAAAAATAAACATTTAACCCCTTGAGGTGTTCTTCCTCAAAAGTTCCATCTTGACTTATTTTCTCATACTGTTATATATGCAATTAGGAAAACTATCGAATAAATCAATGATTTAAAATAATTATTTAGATATTTTAAAAAAATACGTTACAAAGGTCATTCAAAAAGAAATCCCGCAAAGCTTCGAAAAGGGCCTTTTCATACATAAAAAACGAGTTTAATCGTGTTAAGTTGTAGATGGATGTATTTTTAGCATGTTTTGTTATATTAAAAAATAAAGTTTGAAAGCGTATTAAGTTTTTTTTCATTGAAAGTTAAAGACTCTGACCATCATATTGCTGAAAGTACACTATCAGGAGAGGAGACTCAAAAGTTTCGTATGACCTCAGGAAAGCTCACTAATTGTTAAAAATCTTTACCCCCCTTTTAATGTGAAAATAAAAATAATCTTTATTCACTCCTGGAAGAAGTAACCCTCTCTGGTTCCCATAGCAACACTGCAAAACGACCTTGACACAGCTACGGGGACGGACCCCGAGGCTAAAAATAGTTCCCCTTCGAAGCAACTAGAATGTATTCTTTCAAGAATAATCACCGTCCAACAATCCCTTGGCCAGAAGGTCTGATTAGTGGTCCGTACCAAAAGCGACACAAATCTCCAATTAAAGATTTACAGAAATTAACTTCTGAAACTTGTCTACCAATTTCTGTCGCAAGCAATCAATAAAATTATGCCAAAAGTTGTATGAGGGAGGGAAATCATCTGAATTGAAAGGGTATATGGTTTAGGAGTTCAGAAAATCACGTATTCTGTTTTAATGCAAAGACAGACTTTAAAAGCATACCTCTGACTTTGAAGTAATAGTAAAAAAATAGACACCCTACAAACCTAAGCAATTGTACCGGAAGAAAGTAGTTTTGCGTACAATTACAGACAATAAGTAGAATATAGTATCAATATAAGTAGGTACAGGTAAAGAAAATCGTGTACAACAGGCTAGTCCTACGTGAGCAATTAATTGTACTTTTAAAATAAATCAGTTAGAGCATTTAGTTTATGGCCTAGATTATAAAGTATTTGAATAGCAAATACTTAACACTCCAGATAATAACATTTATAAAAAAAAAAAAGCTGTTACTGTTGTATACATCCTACATCTAATTAACTAGAATGGAATTATGCTTCAAAAAAACTGGCAAATACTTTTTTAAAACTGTATAGAAAAAATAATAATTAACATTTGAGGGGTAAATATACTTGTGTATCTTCAAAAGTAATTTTTTATTTTCTTATTTGTAAATCATCCTATTATTGTGTGTTGAAATCAATAGAAGAATACAAAAAAGTAATACAGTCCTACGCTTATATTTTTTTTCATGCTTCTGAAGGAACTTCCATTTCATTCAAAACAGGTTTAGGCATTAAAGATTATTTAAATACAAAATTAAGATCTGTTAGACTATCTGTTAAATGTAGGGTATACCTAGAATATAGTCCATGCAGAGATGATTCGTTCTTTCATTTTTAACTACAAATCTGAACCAGTAAGATTTTATGTAAGACTTTTTTTTTCTTATGTGAACAGCTTTACAGCGTATAAACTTTTTTCATTTTAATATTAAACACTTATTTTTCGTTTACGCTTAAAATTAAATCCTTACTTCGGAGTGACAAATTTGTTCATCATGTTGTCAGACAACACAGGATGCTTTGTGTGTATAAATTATACGCCCTCAAATGTCAGAGTACTCTATTAACTTTTCGTAATTAGAGAATATCCTTAAGAAACATACAAAAACAATCCGGTTAGTTCAACAATTTTAGTAGCTATGCAAGCATACTTTATATATATAAATATTATATATATATATATATATATATATATATATATATATATATATATATATACAATACACAAATTTTTCCCATACGTATTTAAAGCTAAACTCCTTCGAAACTGTATGAAATTGAAATTTTTAAAGTCATTTTTTAAGCTTTTAAGACTGTAATAGTCCTGAATATATTTCTTTGACTTTAGAATAAAACCACCTTAACTTAGAAATATTTATTCGTATAATATAATTGTCGTCAGAAAATTTTCAAGCAGCTCAAAAAAAATGTAGTTATTTTGTTTCAGTTGTAGGTAGAATAGTAACATGGAAGAAAGTAAAAATAATAGCTCAAAAAATAAAAAGTTTAATTAATATCATGCACAACTAATTGAAAATATTTTTTCTACATAAAAATATTTACTTAATTATTATATTAATGCAAAAAACTGCGCTTCTGAATTCCTAACAATTATACCTCTCTAATAATAACTTTAAATTACAAAAAATTATTTTAAATGCTTTGTTTCTTCAGGCAAGACTTTTAAACTGAGGCATTTCTCCTGACTGTGTTAGTACATTTTACATCAGAACTATACTTATTACAATGTAATCAACAGTAAAAATTGGATCTTATTAGTCATGGAGATAATTTTTTTTCAAAGCTTTAATGTATATCCTTCACATAAGAATACGTCCTCGTTTATTTCTTCCCATGTCTAAGTTTTCACTAATCTGGATGGAATAGGAAATGGTTATTTATTATGTATAATTAACTTTCTCAAATTCATGGAAATTTTTTATTTTGAAAAATAATGTATTTAAGGTTTAATTTTACATGTATCTGAGAGAAAAAATTCGTCCTAAAATAGTATCAACTCGGCATTCATTCCTATCATCCTCGAGGGAAAATTAGCCTTTCTGCTAAATGTTTATAAATTAATAAGAAGAATTAGAGATATACGTGACCCACTTTGTATCCTCCGTTTTTCTTTCACAGGGTTCCCGAGGAAATATTTTGTTTCGCTTTTTTTTTCAATGAATGGAACAATCATTTATAATTCTTCAAAATAAAACAATAATTAACTTTATTAGTCAATCCTATGAATAATTTTTCCGTTTTTCCTAAATAATTAACTTCTTCAATCTAAATATATCCGAATTGCTCAAATAATTGACGAAAAAACAGTACCAAAATATGCGTGAATGAATAAAACACGTATTAATTATTTTCGACGGAGAAAATACCAAAAAAAATCAAGCATTCTCCATTTTCATCATATTTATTTTCGATCTAATGGAAATTTGACTAAGACAGTTTAAGGAATTTAACAACAAAAAGATTGATAACGAAACAAAGAATAAAAATAGACTCGCATTTTGCTAAAGTGTGATAAAGCTAATTAAGCGCTTACCTTAATAGCGGACAAATTTAGAAAAAAAAAAGTATCTGTGATACAGAAAATATTTTAATTTATAACCCTAAGCTATAAAAAGCAGTTATTTTTCTCTTCAGCTCCTTGAAATTCGACTTTTATCATATAGCTTCGGATGTCATCTCTCAAACTGATGTGGTGAATAAAAAAAACCTATCGCTTTATTAAGAAAAATTAATTAGACATAAAGTGAAGAAGTATTTCAAATTAGATCTTAATTTTGTAAGAAAAATGTTCCCGATGTCGGTTTATACATTTTAATTAGTGATTCTGGTGAATTTCTTTTCGAAATTATACTTAATTGAGGAGCGTGGGTATTCGGTCAAAAAACTTATGAGTTTCACATTTCGTAATATCAGTTTAAAATTCCCTAGAGCACATAAAATAAACCTTAAGAATTCATATACCAACAAAAAGGTATAAAATTAATCTTACAAATTATATAAAACTCTCAATGTCCAAAAATTACTCATTTAAAGTATCATGATCAGATTATCTTTTCTAAGTGGAGTTAAAATCTATTTATTTAAATACGGGTAACCGGTTTGTTAGAGTTAAATTCAAATAACATCTTTCAAATTGCTAATGTTTACAGCAGAATAACAGAGCTTTTAATGTCTGAAAATGAGTCAAAGAATTCTAAGAAATCATGTTTATTAAAATAATTTAATTTAACATGCATATAAATTTTTGATAAAGGAAGTATTTCAAAATATAGTGCTGATTGATGAGATTTGACGACGTTTTAACATTAAATTTTCTTAACTTAAATTACCTTTATTAGAATAGGCCACATTATAAATTCAATTGATTGATTTTCTCCATAGTCTTTATCTTATTGTTTGTTTTACATAATATTCCTCCTATAGAGCTAGGATTAAAAAATATCATAAAATCCTCTGTTAAAGACATGTGGATAATATATCAATTCTTGACAGAAATACTTTTTTGAGTTGAATCACGCTCAATGGCATCTCTAACTATTCGTGTGTTCAGCCTTGGATTTGATTCAAAAAGATCTGTCTTTCATGATAAGAGATTAACTATGAGAAGAAGGGGTTAAGAGAAAAAGTGCTTGAGCTGATAATACGTTGGATTCTTAATATCATCTCGATAATCTTCTCTTTTCATAACTATTATTTATTACTCGCTGAGATTGTACCATTATTTCCATCAATTCTCCAAACCTAACGACCAAAAACATTCAGTAAATAGCTTTCCCTCAAAGATTCCAAATTCAAATACCAACATGGTCCAAACTATCAAGGTTAAAGTTCACGTAGGCTGCAAATAAGAAACAAATTCGTTCATAGAAAAAAAAATTCATAGGAGAAAAAAAAAGTTTATTTCGGAAAATATGCCGAAAAAACGCAATAACATCGACAATTTTAAATGTTTTTTCCTGACATTTTTTTGCTTCTCTTCTCTGCTACCTTCTTTTCTACTTCGATGAAATTTATATCATAGTTATTTCTTTCAAAAGTGACCTAAGGTAATTGTCAGAAATTCGAAATATGATAGGAAACTTATTTCGTTTCAAGCGAACACATTTTTTTCGGTCATCGAAGGAGCTCCATATGTAGATACAAAAATTAATTTTGTCTTAGGTAGACTATTTTCGCACAAAGTCTAAAACACAATTAAATACATTTTGTCCTTTGCATGTGTTATGTGTTGGTTCTAGCTCTAACTATTCTAAAAAAAGTTACAATGTGTTTCGTATGCACAATAAAACACAGCTAACCAACCTGCACTTCCAATATCCGTACTCACGTCACAGGCAATAGAAAAGGCTTCGAAACTTGGTGATTTTATTTTTATTTGACATCTTAAATTGTCGGCCAAATCAGTAACTCTTTCCACAAACTTTGTTTCAAGATAAAAGGGAATGCTTTATAAAATTCCGTAAAAGGTTTCCAGTGTTTAGCTATCATCTCTGACAAGACTAGCATGGACTGCCGCTCCACTTTTTAGTGTTATTTTAAAAACGTAAGCTGTTGTTTATTTTTCAATCCCAGCTTGAGCTCTTTCAATTTTCCTTGTCTGAACAATGCCTCGTAACTGTCAAATATTGATTTATATTGTTCATAATGACCTCTAATGCTATACTTTTTTGGTATACAAATAGCATTATGACATATCAAGCAGATATTATTATATTACTTATTTTTTTCACGGCGAAAAAACTCTATCCATTTTTCTTGAAACTTTGGATGATCACCTGTAATATTTCGTTCATTCTTTCTACCACTTGGTTTTGATAAAGATGTGTCTAGAATAAGAAGGGCTGGAAAAATTAATAATTTCTAAATTTTTCTCATTAATAGAACATGTAGTAAATATATATTTAAGCTTTTCTTAACAGCCTCTCATCATAACTCTATGCAGATTTACGTATTTCTGAATGATTCCCAAAAATAGAATTGACTTTAACACAAGCTGATAAGTTTTAACTTAACAAAAATAGTTTCTTTATGAAACAACAAATCATCTCACATGAAATAAAATTATTTTTCCCTAAACTAGCTTCCTTCAAAGAGTTAGTTAAGGTTGGGTATTCCTGTTGGATAATACGAAATGTGGTGCTCTCGAAAAGGCATCAGAGTTACTCTGTTTATCTTTTCCAGAAACAAAACATTCATTTTAATTTTTATATACTACATTCATTATTCAATACATATTATAATCTCTTGGTTCAAGTTTAATTTTATGCTCTTTCTTTCCCATAATAAAAATATCACTTATATCTGGTAAATCATATTTATATATCTCATTATTTTTATTTCATAAGTTGTCAAAGGAAGGATTTTTTTTATACTTCCGTAAGTGAAGTATACTTTAATGATTTACTTTTACTTTAGTGGTATGACAGACGTTCTGTTATATTAGTTCAGCGGGCCTCCCAAATAATCGTAGCGGGCCATATGTTTGACGCTATTGCTGCATGGCAAAGCAAATTATTTTTACAAAATATTTTTAATTCAGTAATTTATTTGAACTTCTAATAAGCAAACACTTTAACACATAATGGATCAAAAATTTCTTTTAGGTCAAATATTTTAATCCAATTTTTTCTTGCTATTTTTTTAAAAAAATAAATGCATTTCTGATTCAAACAGTTTAATGGTTTTTTTTTCAATTATCTTGTTAAATTTAGAATTAAATTTGTATAAACTACAAAATTTAGGATACATTTACTAATAATGAATCATTTTATATACGGTGTACCTTTTATTTCATAAAAAGCTTACCAAAAAAACCACTTTTTAGAGTCATAATGATGTGCTCTTCTGCAAGAATTAGAAGCTTAAAAACAGATAATCAAGCAAAAAATGATATTAACTAAGGGGACAATTTCGCCAAGGTAATGTGAATTAGAACAAAATAATTGCATTAAGAACACAGTTTTGTCATAACAGTTTTATGATAAAGTTATAGTCATTTTATATGTCTAAAGCATTGTTAACAGCACAGTATATTATTTTGCCTGATCATTAACTAAGTTTTTTTGGCGATTTACATGATAAACGGCTGTTTTTTATTGCTCGCAGCATCATTAAGTATTAAATCAATTAAATAGTTTGTAATTAGCTTCTTGCATTTAAATATTTTTATTTTTGTATTATTTTACTTATTATCTTTCGCAGCATTAAGTAAAAATAATTCAAATTAATCAGTTTCAGTTGAAATTATATTATTCATTAACTGAACTTCGTTATATTCCTTAACAGAATAAAAGCATTTCTTAAAATAAGTAAATAGGATTACTGTGATTATGTTTAGATTTCTCAAAAAATGATATTTATTTCCTAAAAAATTCAATACCATCACACGAAAATGGGTTTCAAAGAAATATTACCAATCAAACTTTTAATAGAAAAATTTTATTCCTTTCTAGGCCTTATATATATATATATATATATATATATATATATATATATATATGATCAATTCATTAATTTAATTATAACTTAATTTTTCTCCATTTACTCCAGTTAATACAGCCTATTTAAATTATATTAATATCTCTATCAGAAGGAGAAAAAAATTGTTTTTTAAGATACCTTATTGTCAATTAAAGCAATTCAAGTTTATAACCTCGAGATAAGCGATTCAATAACATTTTACTGTCGATAATGGAATTTTACAAGATGTTCAGTATCGATAAGAAAGCGTTGCTATATCTAAAAAAAATTCTTCTTTCAGGTAACATAAAATACACTATAATTTCCATTGTACTCATCACAATAATGTTAATGGTCTGACTTTTCATTTCTAAAATATATGAAATATTAATAGCCCTTCCAAAGTAGTTATTGTTTTAAAAAAAATTATATGCTCTACGAATTCATTAATCTGTTATAGATGAGTAATATAATTGCGAATATTATATTTATATATATATATATAGTAATGATTGTTATAAAAGTGTAAAAGAAATTGTATATGATCTGACATATATAGAAATATCTTTATTATTGCAATATATGAAAACCAACAGAATAGAAATAATTATTACGATGTCTTAAGAATTATGATTCAATTATGAACGCTAAAATCATAGGAATAAGCAAATCAAAGGTATTATAACATTTTTTGTAAATTTAAAACAATCAAGAAATTAAAGAAACAAAAAAGGAATTTAAATAATTTAAAATGCTATTTAAGGCTTAAGGCTGAAAAGCGCAATTAAATATAGATTTATTGAATACAAACCATCCCACTTTGTTATTACTGCATAACTAAAATTTGTAAAACACAAAAATCAAAAGGACAAACAAGCTATTCCCAAATTTTGCACAAAAGAGATATCGAAAGTTTGAAATAGAACAATATATCTAGTTAAAAAGATAACAACAACTAATTTAAATACACATTTAAAAAAAATTAAAAATTATTTAAAAATATATATAAGAAATTAAGCTAATCTACAAATGTCAAGAATATTCAGTAGGATAAAGGAAAAACCCCTCAAAAAAAAGAAAACAGAAAAAACATAGTTTAATAATACAAATTCTAACCAAATGTAAGAAAGTAAAAATAGAATACAACATATCTAAACCCTTAAACTGACTTACGATTATTTTTGAGGGCTTTTCTTGAATCTCTTGCCAAACTGTTCTTTCCGGTAATATGTTATACTAAATGGTAAAGAAAACCAAATCAGATTAACTAAAAAAAATAATTAATAAATACACAGAGGGGGAGGAATATATAAGAAAAATACTCATGAAAAACTGGAAAAAGATAATAGAATGTATCATAAACAAAATACAAAATTATTATAGGAAAGATTAAAATAAAAACTTACAATATTCACAAATAGCCTTACATGAAGCATCTTAAACTAATATGTCTGATAATATACATAAAAATGACTTAAAAATTTATTCCACTTCATAGTTATTATTATTTTAATTAATTTTAATAAAATCCAAGGGACAGTTAGTATGCTCACAAATTTTGTGAAAACTAACGAAATTTTTATTAATATAAGTTAAATTGCAAACAAGACTTCATATTAATACTTTGGAAATACTCCAATGCGGTACTTTATGAATCATAAAGGAGAAGTTATCTCTATAATCATAAATATTACTATAAATTTCGCTATCGTCATCTTTTAAATAAATATATATCTAAGTATTCAGATTCTAGAATTCTAGAATATTATATGGAGTATAGTAAGGAATATGAAATCATACACACACATACACACACACACACATATATATATATATATAAACATAATAAAATTGTTATATTCATACAATTGCAAATAAATATTAGACAGTCTGTTACTAGCAAACAAAGCAAATG
Organism: Nephila pilipes; assembly: GCA_019974015.1. Classification (NCBI taxonomy): domain Eukaryota; kingdom Metazoa; phylum Arthropoda; class Arachnida; order Araneae; family Nephilidae; genus Nephila; species Nephila pilipes. The sequence goes on along the minus strand of BMAW01040677.1, from coordinate 704,515 downwards.
CGTAGTTCATTACTCGTAATATAAAATTAGAAAATAATGTATATTTCCGCAAAATGTATACTTCTGCCTTGGAAAATACCGATTACTATCCAATTATGAAGGACACCTGCTGAAAACTGCATTGATATAATTTATATTATAAAGATACATCTAAATATTATTTTATCAATGGATTATCATTTTCATTTTGAAAAAAAGTGTTGAAATGTCTCTGAATAATATCAAGTTTTCATTTCATGGCGATAAGGGTTAATAGAAATTCATTATTAAAATAATGATTCCTCGTAAATACTTAATCTACTAGAATGATTTTGAGTAAAAAGCATGTGTTATAAATTATTAATAAACTTTATATATTATGCAACTGAGCGTAACGAGACTTGTCAACCTGGGGGGAAACAATCAATATACATCAACAAAAGACAGCAAGATTTTCACAGACCGTTAGATAAATGTATTATCAGTTAGTATTTTGACAGTAAATGGAGCTCTAATTAATAAAGTTGTTTACCTAAATGCCGACTTCTCCGTAGCAATATAATTCCAGTTATGCGTTTCAAATTTCTGTGCTTTGAGACTCGCTATTCATGAGACGATGAATCCGTATTGTATTGACGTAAGGAATCGATTTTGCTAGGAACAGATGACAGCTTGTAAGCGATTAAGAGTAGAATACCAATCACTGAAACGATCGCTTAATGTAGTTTGAGTTTCTAATAAATGATTCCTTGACAGCAATTTGCCAAATCTCTTCAGTCGTGTTCAATTGTGGTTCTGGAATCTGAAAATCGATCGCTGTCTATCAATAATTTCTTCGAAGTTGCTACAAAACCTTTCAGGACTCTTAGCAATTCTTAAAGTTATTGATCGTGTTGCGTAGAGATGAAAAGCATTATTTCTCATTCAATTTTATTCTAAAATTATTAAGTAGTTTTTAACTTATTTGAATCCATTCCATATATATATAATTAAAATTATAAGAACATTCGTCGACACATCCATTGCACATAATGCATTATTTCATCCTTATAAAATGGTGATTTTATTACAATATAGTACATGTCCTCATATCAGTGGTACAAGTAATAACTATGTCATTTCTCATAACTAGCTAATGCGATAATTTAATTCCCATGCAAAAGTGTCTACACATCAACTATCCTTCGGGATGGTTCTCTAAGTTAGGATTAAGGCTGCTTATTACATAGAAAGATCAGTATTTAGTATAGCTTTCATACTTTAAACAACTCGATACATTAGACGCTTCAAAGTGTGACTGAGAACGTGTGAAGTCTTTTAAAGGTATAAAGATGCATCTTTATTTGGGAGAAAATATTAAACTTGAGATTAAACCTCAATATTTACAGGAAAAATGAATATACTCGAATACATTTTATAATATTCTATCATGATATAAATTCTCGCACTAAAACATTAATTAATCCAATATATTTCAACAAAGCTTTTTCCTAGCATTCTACTTCCCTTTTTTTACATTCGAATTTCTTAAAGAAATTCGCATTTCTATAACACAAATCAGGCGTATAACATTATATATATGTATATAAAGAGAGAGAGAGAATATTTGCTTGCATAAAAAAAAATCCAAGTAATCTTATAAAGTTTAAAAATATTAGGGTGTTAAGTTCAATCTGATATATTTTTGAATATTTTTTTTTTTATTTTCTAGTGATAAAGTGTCAGTTATACACACACACACACACACACACACACATATATATATATATATATATATATATATATAAACATGAAAAATATTATTTCAATAGTAAACCCATTTTTATTTCGCATTCGCTAAAAATAGCAAATATTCAAAGAAAAACAGTCCAGAAATAAGAAACCAAAAAAAAATCAATATATTTTGAATATTTATTGAGTCTTAAGTATTGGGAAAATAGCAATATTTTATTGCTAACCTTTGTCAAAGGAGAGAAAAGATTTTCTGAAACATACAGCTAATGTTATCCATTAATTGGGATAATGAACCTCTCTTGATTTATGAAAAGGAAATTATTTACTTGAGCAAAATCATTTACAGTTAAAAATAAATTCGTATAAAGCTTATGAGAATTATGTTTATTCTTATAAACTTATATAGACAAAATTCCTATAAGAAAGATCAAACATCGTCGTAATTAAGTTTCTTTGATAGTTATACTTCATATTTTTCAAAATATTTGTGCATAAACACGATTTTAATCATTATACTATCATGAGGAAGTCAAATTTTGCTACAAATAAGTGAAATTTTAGAGTCATAAAATCCAAATTAAGCTTTTTTTCAGGTTACTTAAGACGCTTAAAAGCAATGGGAATTTCAATTATAGAGGAAGATGAGTGTAATAATGTTGGGCGAACAGGTAACCGCTCTCTTAAGAGCTTATAAAACATATCTGCACCTCCTACTCAAAAAATCTCTTTGAAACTTTTTTGTGTGCAAAAATTTCTTCTGTAATGTGTCTAGTCTTTCCTGATACCTATATTTTAGACTTCATGATATTCCACAAAAAACACTGAACTTTACTTTGACTTTTGTCATTTCACTAACATCAAATATTATTATAATCACTCAATAATCATTTTTCCCTTTACACAATATGAATCTTAAAAGACAAACAAAAATGTATTTAAAGATATAAAAACAACATTAAAAATTTCTGTAAATAAAATACTCAATATTAGAGTCTTTTAGGCGTTTTCTGAAACGTTTTTAATAACATTTAGAGATAACGTTTTAAGGCGAGATGTTTTGTACTTTAATAATATCCAGCAGTTTTCTACAGATTTAAATTTTTATGTTGGTCTAAATAATTATATTGTTTTAATTTTTTATAAAAAAGGAGAATAACTTTAAGAAACACATTAATCAACAGAATGGACATTACAATCCGCATTTCATACTTAATTTCGTATTACACATGTAAGGATAAGAGCTGTCTTTTGTTTGTGTCAATCTTTTTGGTGTCTATTGGTTTAAATTCTTCTTTGGGAAGCTTACTTTCTCTAATTCTATAACTACATGTGCTGTACGTAATCGTTTTAAGCGTCTCTGTTGTTATATGATTCAAGATCTAAATGTGTGATTTATTGTAATTGTATTTTCACTTATTTTTATGATTTATTTGTATAATTATATAATATATAATAATCCAAACACTAAATTATTCGGTATATCAATAAATATTAAGTATGAAATATTTTATTTGAATTTAGTTTTTCAAAATACAAATATCAATCAATGATAAAGATGGGTTATAATTGCTTTAAATGATAAAGAAAGTAATCTTGAAATGAAATTGTAATCAACAAACTTACTGTATTCAAGGGTGTTAAAAAGAAAGACAAATAAATCATGAAAACATAATTTACAATCAAAAGTATTCATAAGCCTGCTCTTCAAGAAGCAAGTTTTGTAATTAAATGCATGAATGAAAATGTTACTCATATATTTTATACTTATAACAGCCTGCATTTTTCTGGAAGGTTTTCCACTTTGATATGTTACCACCGGAAGTGCCTTACATTCTTCTCAAGAGCATAAGAATGATCGTTCACTGATAATATGTAATTTGGTTTGGCTGGCAGTCGATGTATCAAATCCTCCTAAATGTATTTAATAATGATAACTAGTTAATAGTCTTAAGAATTATCATATTCTTATACACTATTCCATGAAAAATTTCTAACGAATTTTCATTATCAATGGGGTATTTATTAAAGAAAAACGTATTTCATTTAATTATTTTTTATTTATCTATGACAATGTAATTATATTTTTTTTTCTGTATTTTTTCTTACAAGGGGATGGCACGACATAGAATTTCAGTTCGGGTTAGGACTCGATAGGTTATAAGTAAAATTAAAAGGTGTCTACCTATACAGGAACTAAAGCACACTGGCTATTCAATTCTGAGGAAAAAAGCCTTTCAAAGTTTCAAGTGCAGCTTTTTTATAAGTAAATCCTGATTCCCAGACATAGGTGATACAGCTATAAAAGCAGTGTACTTACCAATCTGACGGCTATGCTTCGATCTTGCCTTCGAATAACTTTGTTTTAATGTTTTAAGAAAAAATCAGTTTTGAATAAAATTAATATTTTACTAATATCGTAAATTAAATCGTAAGTAATTTCATTTTATTTATAAAACAACAATTCGAGCTCATGAAACTTGATTAAAATTAATATTTTATTTTCAAACAGTTAAATAATAATTTTAAATGCATTTTAATGGAAGCAAATTTAAATTTAAATTACTGTATTGTCATTAAAAGTCATTACAGTTGTTGAGTTATTATTGGTTGTGAAGAAGCTCAAAATATTTCTTTAACTTAATGAAATTTGTTTCTGATTCTAAAATAGAAGAGAGCAGTTGTTCATTTATAGTACGAGGGTAGACGGTCTCGAATTTCAATGGCTAAAAGGTGTCTAATATGAGTCAATAGTACTTTCATACTTCAGTAGAGTATAAAATTTTACAATCTTACTTGTCTTAATTCTTCGAAGGCAGGATCAAAGCCTGACCTATAGATTCGAAAGCAGGTATGTTACTACTCTAGCTGCATCACCGCTGTCCGGGGATTAGAGTTTACTAGTATAGAAGGTAAACTTAAATGTTTCTTTCTCGGAATTGGCTCGCCATTGTGCCTTAATAGTTAAATGGGTGAACTTCCTTTAAGCTTTCTACTAACCTACAGAGGCCTATTGCTAAATGTTCTAAGTCGTGCACTTTCCTTATTAATCTTAGTTTCTTAATCAACATATTCATTTCTTTAAGGTTATAATTTTCTTACAAATTTTTTTAACTAGTTCAAGCAGTTTTTTTCTGATACTTTTCTCATTGCTCACTTCTGAACCCCTTACAAATGTTTTGGACTCCGCGTATGCTAGCCAGACCAAATGTCTCCAATCAGTGACCAATCTTTCAACATTTTGTCTCAGTTTCATCTTCTGTTGCAGAAAGTGTGGGAAGTCCGGAAGGGAGATCTAGTGAACAGTCTTCCAATAGAAGAATGCAGCCTGGTATAGAAACAACTTTATATTGATAGTATTTCGTAATGAAGCATGTTTGAAGAAAAGCAGGTTCCCCAGAATATTTTTGATATCATAGTCTGCATGTTTATGAGTTTGTTTTAATAAAATTAGAAATATTTATGTTCAAAGTTTTTAGTATTTTTAATCACAAAATATTGATTGCAAACAAATCTTAGAAGAAAGGAAAACTTTTATCGTAAAATAATTTATACTGGAGCAGATAAAAAAAATTAGTTAAAACATGCTTAATGCTTAGTGATGAAAATTGTAAAGGCTTTTATTTTTTTGCTCAAAATTTACTTATAAATAATAATTTGAATGCAGAAATCATACTGTAAATGCATTTTGAATACCTTTTGCAGCTGTAGTAAGATAACGCAAAAAATTTAGCTATTAGTAAAAACGCTAAGGAGTTTCAGTTTTATTAGAGAAATGAATCGCTTATTATTAGTGAAGAAAATATTCTCTCATTTCTCATTAAATGTAAGTAAACCTCCTTATTAGAACATAAAATGTAATATATTGTATAAATAGCTATATTTTACCACGGGTTTAGTTGTAACGTATGGTTTATATGAAATATATGGCTTAGCTGAAATATATAATTACTAAAACCTTCTATTTTTCGTTAAAGAAAGATAGATGAAAATAAAACTAACAAGTTAGAACATTTATTTAAAAATTTAGTCGAAAGAATCTTTCATTTACAACAAATAATAATCAGTTGGAAGAAACAAATTAAGATAAACCGAATTATTTAAATTAATAGTTAAAATATCAATATCCATTAACTTTAATATGAAAAAATTGATTTCTGAGATATGTTCTATTTTCTTATATTTTTATATGAAGTTTTACTCTGTAAGAGATTATTCTATTTTTAAAATGCGAGAATGCATTCTACAGTTCTTTAAATTAACACATTTCAAAATATCTCAGTTATATTAATAATCAAATCTTAATAAAATAATTATTGAGCTTTATAGCTTGCAGTTCTAACGAAAAGTAAAGAAAATTATCTTAATTTATTAATTCGACAATGAAGAAGTTTTTTATAGTATAGTTTAAGCTCCAAGTCATGTTTTGAAAGAAATGACAAAAGCTTCATTTCTCCTTGAAATCAATTTTAAAAGGACTTTTACACAAAAGAATTTTTTTTCCTTTTTCTTTTCTAGTGCACTTACTTTCCCGTACCATACAAGGAACATACGTAAGCGAGGGAGGAGGTTTCGACTATGACCAGTCATGGCTTTGTGCTATGTAAGTATATTTTCAATCTGAAATATTGACTCTTTTGTAAAAGAAATATTTATTAGATCATTCTTTAACATAACAACTAAACCAGTTGAAAGTTTAAAATTTTCCGACCGCAGCAAAAAAAATAAAGTTATTCATATGTTTATTACCCATTGAATCAGTAAATGATTAGATAACCTCGATGTCTTATATTTTCAAATGTGACATTTCAACATGATAAAATTACTTTAAGATGCTTTTTTTTTTGTATTTACAGGTGCAATTTAGCTTCACTTCAGAAGCGGCATGTAGCAATTGCACGGTTAAAGCATCCAGCAAACATGGGTCGAACGCTACATGAAGTACGATTCTTCATTCTCGTTCTCACACCCAGCAAAGAGGTAAAGTACTAAATTTTATTATAGAAATACTCTTTATTTTTTTCAAATATCGGTGTAATATGTGAAAATCATATTCTTTTTCAATAGAATTTTAATTTTATGGATTTCTTTTTAAAAGGGACCGTTGTATGCGCGATCTTTTCAATAGCTATGAGTTCCAAATCTTACTTTTGAATGTTTCTCTTGAAAAAAAAAAAAAACTACAAAACTACGAGAAAGAAAAAAAAATCAAAATTAGATATTCTCTCTTGAGCTGCTTATGATCTATGATAGCATAATTTTTCTCTTTTTATCAATTGCTAATTTGATTTCTTGGTTTTTAAAAAAGTTAGGATATAATTATGAAATATTTTGGACTGATGATCAACAACTTTTATTCTTTGAACGTAATCTATGAAAATCTATCTGTCTATAGAAAATATTTTAATATCTATATAAGAAGGAAAAACAATGGAATTGTGTAATTGATTGCTTTCCATCGCTATAACAAATGATAAGTTTTTAAAATTTTCAATTTATCATAACTACTTCCCTTTATTTTAACAATAAGCAATAAATAATTATAAGTAACAAATAGTTTTAAAAATATGCAATATTAGTTTTGAAAACTGAGTTTGATCTCAATCAACTATGGTCAAGGTAGCCTTGTAGTTATGGTAGTGGACTCGCGAGAGGAGGTTTTCGTCGAGTCGTAGGTTCGAACCCTGATACCACTAAAGACCCATCATGTAGATGGGATTGATGCACGTTAAATCTGTCTTTGCTCAACGTCCTCCAGTTGGCAGTTAGTTGGCCAATGGTTTGGAAGTTAGGAGAAGGTGTTTCCAGGTCAGGTGTCGTTCTCGTCACAAGACCGAAGTTCAGAATTACAAGTTCCGTCACAAATAGCTCTCGTTTTGCTTCTGCAGCGACGTTAATAAAACCAATCCAGTTTCAATCAATCATCGAGTGATTCTAGTTATGATCATCTATGCTGGTTAAATACAAGAATTACTTCTGAAAACAGTATTCTATTAAGTACATTATTCCTGAAAAGAGTATTCTATTAGGCATATCGTTCTTGAAGACAATATTCTAATAAGTATATTGTTTCTGAAAATGGTATTCTAATATGTATACCTGAAAATAGTATTCTAATAGAAGTATAATGCTCTCGAATTTCAAAATTCAGTTATAACAACGGGTAGAGCAGTTAATTTCTATCACCCACCATATTTAAAAGCGATAAAGCATCGTTTGATCACTACAGTTTACTCTAGTCACAGAAAAAATACTTGTTTTTATACTTTATTCTAAGACATCGTAAATTTAGTTTAGTTTAGTTTAACTTATAAGGCTCCTGAAATTGTATGTTTTGGTTTCATATATTTTTGATAAAGACGTATTTTAAAAATTAATTTGATGTATACGAGTTGAGTAATTATAAGTTAAATATGATTTGTCCCGCATTTCAGGATGATCTAACTTCATCCCATTTCATTTGAGTTATCTCTATTGTCAAGCGATCAAATTCCTGGATCTGAGACCATGGCTGTTGGTTTCGAAGATCGTATTTGTTTATTTCTTGATATTTTAGAAATCCTTGAATATTTTATAAGAGATTGAATATCTTTTTCATAATTTAAGTATATTTCCTACATTAGGATCAAAATCTCAGATATTAAATATTGAAAATTACCCCTTTTTATTGATTATATAGAAATACAAATGGGTGAAATTCTGTCTTAAGAATTTGGCAAAAGTTTAATAAAAAATATTAATATTAGGATATAACAAGGTACCTGTGATATATATATATAAATATTCAATATATTACGGAACAGTATTTACTCTTATCTCATCCTTCTCTTTCTTCCATTTCCCTTGTCAGATCGTTAAACACTATTTGTAGATGAATTTAACCGCCGCACTGGAGTATGGATGATAATTTAACTGGCATTAAAAACACTTCATCTCGTGTTGCTCAAATTGCTCAGGAGGTCATTTCCCACGCCTTGCTTATCGATATTTCATCATTCGTGCACCACGGCCATTGATAATTGTTTACTTCTTGTAACTTTGTGACTCTACGTCAAGCTTGTTTCTCTGTTAAGATTTTAAGTGGGGTTAGAAAACAGGTGAGGGGGAGGGGCAATCTTTCTAAGACAACAAATGGTATTTGACCAGAAATGCTTTTGACCGAGCATATAATGGAATCAAGATTCTTTTATGTCAATTATATACTTTATATTCAGCAATATGCAATAATAATAAA
>BMAW01040677.1:563592-695546 GCA_019974015.1 Nephila pilipes | reverse complement strand
CCGAAAGCGCCGACGACCTCAAACAACCACAATACCGTCACGGAAACTACTTTAACGGAGCCGAAACACTTCCATAAAGCCGCATCAGTCTCTACCAACAATAGTCAACTGATTAATATGAACATACGTGACTTATATAACACATACTTATAAGCAACTGAATGCGACCAATAATACTGTAAAAAATCCCATGTGAAAGTTGTGAAGCAAAAAACCACCTTCAAATACAATCAAACACACTTATTAATGCATGATCTTTATCTTGAATCTCAATAATACCAACCAGAAGAGAACACCAAGCCAGTAAAAAAAACGTGATTAATCCATAAGCCGTAATGGAACTCAATGTTATGTAGAGAGATGAAATTGTAACCAAGTACACTTTATTTACATGATCTTTGCAGTTAGACTTTGAAATTTTACAAATGCCTAGTTCAACATTTTTAAATCTAGCGAGTCACTTACAAACAGCTGAAAATATTTCGTTAAAGATATCACAAGTCCGACGAATACTCTTCCAAACTCTCGAAGATTTGAAGTTTCGCCGACGTTCATGCACATATTTTAATCCAAGTCCCGATGCCAGTAACAGATAAAGCAAAACGCCTGAAATATCGATCATAACATATAAAAGCTTCTTGAAATATAAAACGACCTTTGTTACCACCGTTATCTGATCACAAACAACGCTCATGCTGATCCTCACTCTACAAAGATTTGACGCGATAATTTACACGATAATTCTCTTAAAGCCGAAAGATGACTCAACTATTTCCGAGTATTATTCATTTCCACCCAAATCTCAAAACACGCATCTACATTTCATGAAAATGCTCCTTTATTCCACCCTATTGTGCAACATCCATATGCAAACACGCATAGCAACTTCAAACATACAGTGTCATTCCTGCACAGCAAAACATAGAAAACGATTAAGATCCCAACAAGTTAGCCGAAAACCGATGGAAAACTAGTGGCTCAACCTTGGGCAATCATCAAAACAATTAAACGAACAAAACAAAAAATCGAGCAACGAAAGCAAAACAATAACGCGAAGTCCAGGATATACAGCCTATGTCCTCACTCATCTTTAACAATGAAAACAAAAAACATGGGATCAATTCCTGTAATTAAAAAAATGAAACATGAGTGCATTTAAACGACCTAAAAACAAGAAGTACACATTCCAAAACTATTTTGGTTCGATTAAAAACGTTGCAACAGGTTTCTGAAAGAGAACCTGGTAACTTAAACAAAACAGTTCCATCCTCAACATTTTAAAACAGAGATTAATAAATTATTATGCTATAACTGTTCTGCAAAGAGACATTTGGAAATGAATCTGTGAAGTAATTTGAAATACCTATATATTTAATGATAGAAAAAAAGTTTTAAAAACATTTTGAATCTCTCAAAATTCTCCAGTGCACCTAAGATCAAGAACATTTCCATACCACCATAATCTCTGCAAAACGACAAATATAGAAAACTCTCCTTTACTCAATCACAACAAACAACAACGTAAAGTGCATTAGGAGAAAATCTGCCGGAGATCTTCACACAACAATCATTTAATTGATCTTATTTTAACCCTCCAATAATCGATAAAAAGTGCCATGCTCAACTAAAAATGAATCGAATTAATCAGCTCTCATGAGCATTTATTCAACAAGAGCTATAACACCTTGCTTAACATAACTTTAATTCCCATCTCACCTTGTTTCTTTTTTACAAAACAGGCTACATATTATTTGATCAGTAATAATGTTAGTGTGTCCACCTTTATTCCATATCAAATTATGGAACAGCATACACTATATAATTTCTTTCATTCTAAATTTTGTTTTTCAATCACTGGGTTTCTCTTATAATTTACTTAATACTTTTGTTTGTTTTGAATCAATTATAACACCTTACTGAGCTTACATTAATTTTAATTTAATTCCTACTAGTTTTAATCATATAGTTTCTCTGTCACTGATATATAAAATCTTCATGATATGTGTTGAATTTGTTTCCCTTTTACTTATGACATATTTTGGTGAAATGTAATCTTTGATGTGTTTCAGTTCAGCATATATACATGTGTATATTTGTAACCCTTTTCCTTCACTCATTATTTCCTAACCATCCAATCTCTCCGAATCACTTTGAGTTTGAGTTTCGAGAAGTTTTAAGTTATAAGCGATTTTACGCTTTCCGTCCATTTTTAGCATTTTTCAACCGATCAGCAAGATTCCAGCAATACTGATTTAGTAAACGCGCCAGCAAAGAGCCAAAACACAGAAATAGACCCTATACCGTATATCTTCACCTAGACGTTTCGCACTTTGCAACCCTCCCTTGAAGTTCCAACATCTTTCCACTACGTGCTTCTAAAATGCAACATCCTCAGAATATCCTAGTAGACACTTTTCCTCCTGTGAGGCTACCGACTGGTTCCATATCCCAGAGTGAAGGCCTTTATACAGCCATTCTTGATCCCAAGAACGATCTACTACGCACAAGAAACAGGACGCACGACCCAGCCCGTTTATACCGCAGAAACAGTTCATCTTTAAAAGTCTCCAATTATTTCGGCAACAACTGAACTCATCAGTAGTATCTTATCCTCCATCCAGTAGTATTAGACCAGGTGACAAAATTCTTATATGACATATACTTTATAAAATCATCAGGTAGAATATTTTTTCCTCGTGTGCCTATCCTCAGGGTCCAGAACTAAAATGGAGAATTGATCGATTTATCTTTCACACTGAAAACATGAGTCATCGATGTAGGAAAACCATTACTGAGAGATTTAACTCTCATTGGAGACATCTAATACATGCATCCTCTCAAATACCCTCACCTCAAAACAATTAAATCATACGCATTTCTATGCATCAGTAATGTGGGTCGATTAGGAACCAGCAAACAAAGTTGTTTTCTTTACCTTTGTTACGGCGAAACTATTTTGCTACGTCCCAAAACGATTTGGCCAACATACCGATCCATTGAGACGTACAAAAGATTAATCCCTAATTTAAAAAATCCATGGGTGGCCAGAATAAAACCTTTATAGAGTATAAAGTAGATCCCTCCAACCTAAGCCATGAATGGAACCTCAGAACATCCATCTGCATGAATCCCTTAACGTCCACCACGAATTTTAGTAAAAAGAGTAAAATCAAGCACCAATGTAATCATACTTCAAAGAACGCAAACAAAACCTTAAGAGTCTTTGGGAAAGTAACCTCTTAGATTCCATTCCTGATCTGGAAAAAAACATCCTTGATCGTCAAAAAAGATTTTAAAAAAAGCCGACGAACACTTAAACCTTGCGGGGTTTCATGCATTTCTAAACGTAACCAATCCAAACATATCCGTATACTAGCAACACTATAACCGGCACCGTTAATCTTTATAAAGATCCATTTCTCCACACTATGTATTGAAAACCCCAAACATTACATGAAGCACAAAAGTCAGTTAATTTTATGGAAAACCCCATAGATTCTCGACTTGATATAGGAACAGAGAAGAATCATAGTCTTGGGCACCTTACACCTTGTTTCAATGAAATAAAAATAAATAAAATTTAACTCTCGTTATTAGTTTACGATAATAACCAACCTCGACCACTTAACGCCACCTTGTGATCCTGAAAAAAGAGGCTAGGTATAATTCTAGGAATTTATCTCCCTGAAAAAAAATGAATATCTAAGTACAGTGTAGAAAAAAAATTACAGAGTCGAATCCCTGCCAATTATGCTTATGAATTAAACTCGATTTAAAGTCTAAGCAATGCAAGAGCAACGGGAATCCCTTTATATGTTCATCGTTGCAACATCATGTAATTAAAACACTTCATAGAATCCCTGCATTTTTTCAAACATTTTGCAACCGCTAACCAAAAGGCAATGAATAGCTCTTGATTACAGAAAACCCCTTAACAATTTATCCTAATTTTTTAATATACCTTAAAAACGATCTTTTAAAACGTTACTGAACGAAGAAACGTTACTTTATCTTAACACTCCATTCTGAAACGCAAAGGGAAAAATCTCAAGCAACCATCGGTATACTAAGTCTGAACATTTTAAAAAACAAATTAATCTTTCCGCAAGAACATTTCACAAAAAAAAGATGTTTCTGAACATTAAACCTTAACTTCGTGAATCAAAAAGAATTATGACATTACGCAGAATGATTTCTCATTGATTGTTTGCTAAGTCGCTTTTGTGAAACAAAGTAACCAGAGCTACATTAGCGATGGACTCAATTTCTAACCTCGATCAAATGAGAAACGACATCTGAGCTAGCACATCCTCTAAACTCTCGACGTCTCAATCAAGTGACCTGGAGACCAACAGACGCACGTGCAACAACCCCACACTGTGGTCCTTAGTGGTATCAGGACCTGAGTCCAATGACCTCGAGGAGAACAGTGAGTCCCAAGTACCATAAACACTCAGGGCTACTGTGTTTCACTTATATTACGTGGAAGCTCAAGAAAGCTATATAGGTTATAAGTCTGTCTATCATTAAAACTCACATGCTGTTTTACCCATCTTAAGGTTCCTCTAACTGTACCTAATAACCCTTATAACTTTGAGCCCTCGGTCAGAAAGGATCTAAGGTTGCTATCATGCAGTTGAACCCACACATCTCACGTAAGAGTAATTCCACATCTCCCACGTGTAAGAGTAATCTTAAGATCTCAATGCAAATCGAACATTTTATAGTTCCTACCGTTTAATGTACTTGCTTGCTCACAATTTTTTTATAGTGAATCAGGAGAACATACCGACTGAAATGTCTCCGCCACGAGTTCGTGACAATGACCTCCCATCAGGCTCAACACATACGTTTCTCTCCATCTGATCACTCTTAAAATTACAACTCCTGGGTTAACAATACCCAGGCACCAACCAGGCAAAAATCAGACCGTCCAGGCCTTCCTCTAGTTAGGTAACCAGCGCAATCTGCAACAATTTGGGTTCTCTCGTAGAGGCTTAGCGGTGCCAAGTCACATCAATGATCAATGTCCCCTCCACACAAAGCAAAACAATAAGGCCAATGAAGGTCTGACCAATGATGACTTCGAATTCACTTCCAAGAACACATCGAGCCTCTGTGGTTAGTAAGGGGATCCACGACCATGATAATCTAATCGAACACACAATAATCTTAATTATGAAATAAATCTTGAACCTTTATCCATTATATCAAAGATGAGCTCTTAAAAATGTACTTGATGAGGATCCATTGATCTTTAAGCATGTCGATTCTCCATGATTAGAAAAACGCCTCTAGATAATCAGTGTAACCATACACACGCTGAAACCCCAGTCAACTTGTCTCTCAAAAAAACGCAGCCAAGGCATAACCTTAAAATCGACCAAAACAACAAAAAACAGCAGCGGAATCATTTTATCGTGAGAAAAAATCCAACGTACAAAAACAGATTAATCGCACCTTTAATCACATAGCATCAACAAAGACAACACATCGGCAAAATAGACATGACAAAGAAACGATCATCGACGAGGCCAGACTTGTACACAAGCATAAACATAACAACCCACTCTGCCAATAATATCTTTAGCCTTTACTGGGAGATACGTAATAGTGCACCTGTTACCAAACGAATACATCCTCAAACTGTTTAAAAAAATATCTTTAACATTAATCACTTCATTTCACATACATTAACCAGCTAGGATCAGCCACGCAGGGCCTTGAAAACATTTTTTTTTTTTTATTAGTAAATAACAAGTTAAAAAAAAAAACTTAGGACTGAAGGGAAAACTCAATCCACACATCTCAACTCAGGGACCTGCCTTGAAAACACCATTGAAAACCTTTTCAGCCAGCCACTCAGCAGTGAACGTTAATACAAAATCCAGGATACCGAAACAAATCCATACCAATCGGTGAAACAAAGAAATGCAAACAGGAACACATCAACTCTTAATCGATCCGTCCATAGTTGTTCATCACTGATGGGCGCCAAAGCCGATGGTCGGAAAGAACGCAGGCGAACAAAACAGTGCAAATATATTCCAGATACTGTCTTATGGATCGTCTCATGTCCCAACAAAACCTGAAGGACAAAGATTAGCCATTACCAACCTTTGCACTAGAGGCAATAACAAAAGGAATAAACCGAAACAAGAGGAAAGTAACACTTCAATCCATAAGTCAAGATAAAAGAGATGATCTCATGAATCCACAAGTCTCTTAACAGCCCTGCATCGGCCTCCTCTGTAAAACAAAAAAAAAATAGCCAGAAAACATTTCATGTTAACAAAGAGACTTACCAAAACTCTGCTTAAACAGAAGCTAAACTACTTTTCCAATCTGGAAAACAATTCGGGAACCGTTTCACCGGAAACCCATCGAAAACATTAAAAATACTTCACTTAAGCAGAACTCGAATCTCAGAAAAAAAAGGTGCAGGAAAACCACCCAACAATCCATGTCTCCAGAAACTCCCACAAATCTCATAAACATTCTGTAAGAGCTGAAACTACAAACATATGCTATATAAATTAAAAAAGGAATTAGAAGCAAAAATACATGGAAACAAGATCGATTAAAGCAAAGAAAGAAACGCTTGACGAAACATCCTCATCCCATTGTTAGTTTGACCAAAACCCAGTGATGATCCATCAAAACAGTCTAAAACCCATAGCTTAACCTCCATGTGATCTTTAAAAACACCAAAAGAGCTCCTTTAAAAAGGTCTTAACTGAAGCATTCACACCATTATAATTTTGCTCAATAAACATACCTCTAAGAACTCTTTGCTAATCTGTCACACTTTGAGCGATACTTAAAAAACAGAGCAAACTACGTATTTCAAAATCCTTAACACCCTTAAAAAATAATCTCACTTAACGTTAGAATTTTCCAACTTTTTAGTCTAACTCCAGACATTTGGTTTCCCAGGTTTAGTATCACGCCGTTTATTCTTTCTCTTGTTATTTTGTGTAACTTAAATATAAAACCAATAATCAATCTGAAATTATCTTTGAGCATTCAGTGATCAGGCCTCAGCCACTGATTTCGAATCAAAGTACTCTCAAAGACTCAAAATAATAAATACGTTTGGAACTAGCCTGTATTTTACCTGACTACAATCCAATCAGTTTATATCTCAACATCTTTTGCGACTGTTTTGTATTTGGTGAAGCAAAAATAACATCGTCCCCACATCACTCACCAACAACATCCATATACATATCCTTTATATTTATATATCAATCAGACTTTAATACTATTAACTGTCGTTCTGTATGGCAATGACCTGTGACATTCAGGAATTTATGCGTCTCATCTCTTTATTTATACGTATTCTGTGAAATAAGGCAACATTTCATGCCACCCCAAGACCCCAACGACCTATTTCATCTTAAGCGACAATAAACTAAGTTTGTCTGAAACGAACTGCAGCATGAACATGTACTTGTTCGGGTCGCACTACATGCAGCTGTTGAAAACAAATAATAGCCTGTTTCACAGTTCTCTTGACCCTTTGCACATTATCGCCACGATCGTAGATTACTACACATCGACCCAAGTTCCAAGACTTAGATCGTGCCTGAGGCGTTGTTTTGCTTCGCCAGATCTTGGCAATGTTCAGAAGGATCGTTCCCAAACCATTTCCACTGTGAACCCAGGTGAAGTCGCTTGTCGAGTCCATGTCGGCGAAATGATCGCAAAGTTCGATCCGGTCTCTATGCTGTTTTAGCCCTGGAAACGAAAAGATCAAAACGATCATTTGTGCACCCCGCCAAAGCCACCAAGGTTCACTTGTATTCAAACAATTCCAGTCGAAAAAAGGCACCAGCTAAATCCTTGGGGACAACAACAAACATTACTATATGCCCAGATGAGAGGCCCAAGTAAATTCAAAGATGGCTCCATATAAGTAAGATCACACCTAATCAAATCAGATCACACTCATATTCGTAATCAACACACCCTAACATTTCTCTCATAAAGTAAAAATCTCCAAGCAACACAAACACCACAAGAAAAACTGATCTGCTTCGAAAAACCTTATAAGCTCTTAGTCTAACAAATAGAGTCTCACAAACACAAATGTATCTCACATGTGTGCAAACATTATTTCACTATAGCTTTTAACTGGATTTGGTGAACTGAGCTGTACAAGGCAAAAGGATTGGAAAATAAAAGATTACTTTATCTTTATCGCACGTTCTTTGGGGAAACAAAAACGAGTTTTAACACGGATACAAACTCAATTTGCAAGTGAATAACTGATGGAAATCGAGACTGCATTAAGAATGCTTGATTACATTTATAAAACTCCGCTGAATCTCTAAAGAAAGGACATGAGAAAACTGAAAATCAGGTTTGTGAAAACCATTCTTATCAATATGTCGAAGAGATTCCTTGCAAAACCAAATGAGACAGAGGCCTCTCGATCAATCTGTATTTTCCAAAGTAACCTTAATTGAAATCAGACTTATCTCAACACACGTGAACTGTTAGAAATAACCTGATTCCACTGAAAAACGATTATTCTCTTTTAATTTCACGCTGTTTTATTTTTCCACAGCTTCATGAAAACCACATGAATTAAGAAATGTTTTACTTTAACATATAATAACTCATAAAATTTAATTAATTTAATTCTGTTTATGCACCTGGCATCTAACTTTAAAACCTCCTGAGAGTCCTCACAGCATACCCAATAACCTGGTGAAGTGACCGTTCCAAAATAAGATTCTTGGATCTTCTAAAAACCTTTAGCGTAATACGTAAAAAACAAACACAACACCCCACCTTACCGTGAGGAAACCAAAACTGTTCCAGTAGAAAGTTTCAACCCCATTTATGTATTGAATGGCAAACTGACCCAAAACATTAGCTGCACCTTATAGGATTTCAAATGAAAGACACTATAATTTAAAAGCACTCTGGGTCTTTATACAACAACATCAATGCATGGAGAGTTTCACAAAACAAGCATCCCATTACTATTTTGCAGTCCCAGAAGAAGAATCACCAAATCAGGTGGGAAGTAAACCAAGAAAATTTCATCTTCCTTCCCTCAATGTCTTGAGCATTCAGGTTTCTTGGGACCCACACTCAACTCTTGAGAGAAACCTGACATCAAAGCCGGATTGCTCACTTGTTGGGGTTCTTTTTAAGAAGAGACTGCTCACTCCTACAGCTGCCTTTGACGGGGCCAGCACAGGGACTCAGTTATACTCGGATCGATAAAGAATCAGGGATTAGAGTCATTTCAATAGCCCAAGCAAATGCGGACCTCAAGCACGTCGCAACGACCTTGATGAAGGAGGCATGAAATTCTCTAACAGAATCTTGAACCTTGAAGAATTAGTTCAGTACTTCCGTTCTCGAACGTAAGGATAGTAGACTGAGTGGCAGCATCACGTGCTTATACCACATTACAAAACCGACCTTTTAGATTGAACCGTCACATAAACAAAACAATGTAGTTCCTATATTTCTCAGCATCAAAACCAGGGTCCATTTAACAATGAAGAGTTACAATTCATTCGTGTTACACAGAACCAAAAGTGGCAAGTTACAGATAAAAAATTATTCTAAAAACGGAAGCACTGGTCTCATGGCCTTGGGATTTTATCAGATTTATCGAACTCTTTAGCCATTGATCCTACAAGCACCGTGACAACTATCTTAACTACCACAAGTGTACCCGACAACAATGTAGCATCTTCCTGCAAGGTTGAATCTTTTGGATAAGAACTTTAAATTTGCTTTATGTTTCTAGACAGATATAACGATACTGCACCCAGCTTAATGAAAATAACCTGAAAAGGAGTTGTGCTTGGATTTGTGAGAACATCTATGGAGGAGGTCATTTGACTGATTCAACTCAGCTAATTCACTGCATAAATAAAAACAAGATCCCAACAGATTACCAACCCACCAAGTAAATTTAAACAATGCACACGACCTCTCGATTCTTAAGGCAGGTATCCCTAAAAACGCAGAAGTCCCACTCCAAATCATTGTCATTTTGAACCAGCATCATCATTACTACACACAATATTATTACTACATTAAGAGTTATTATTATTATTATTGAAGATATTATTATTATTACATTGGCCATTATTGCCATTATTATAAAGAGTTGACATACATACATATTATTATTATTATTATTACACACACACATTACACATTATTACATACATATGAGGCGTTATTATACATGAGATATTTAAATGAAGACTTCATTTTGAGATACCTTAGAATCGAAAGGATAAAATATGCATTATTTAATTGCAAATTGGAGTTGAAAATATCTATTGGGATCTTAATATTTTTATTTATACATAATTACTGAATTGAATCAAAATTTAAAATTCCATATATTCTCTACTCAAAACACACACAACATCCTTTCAATTATTTTCATAAACTTAACTGCGTTATCTATATTCTGTCTAGAAACAATAGCAATTTAAAGTTCTATATCCAAAAAATTCAACAGCAGGAAACTCTACCATTGTTGTCGAAATTTTAATGGTAGTTAAAATAAAAAGCTATTCACAGTGCGCTAAGAATCAATAAAAAAAAGTTCGATAAATCTGATAAAATCAGGCAAGACCAATGCTTGTTCATTTTAGAATAATTTTTATCACAACACCCACGCAATTTCGTAACACGGAAATGAGTAACTCGCTTTTTTTATTATTCTAATGGACCCTGGTTTGATAGCGAGAGCCAATAAAGGACACATTGTTTTGTTATTGACAGTTTCCAATCTACTTTCTAAAAAGTCAGTTTCAATAATGGTATAAGCTGTAGCACGATATACTCAATCGCTATCCTTACGTTCGAGTGAAGTACTGAACTATTCTTCAAAGGTTCAAGAAATTCTGTTAGAAAAGCGAAATTTCAATACTCCTTCTTAAATCAGGTCGTTACGTGCTTGAGTTCCGCATTTGCTCCAGGCTATTGAAAATGACGCTCATCGATTCTTTATCGATCGATATAACAACTGAGTCACAATACTGGCAATCAAAACAGCTGTAGGAGGGAAGTGAGCAGTCTCTTCTTAAAGAACTAACAAGTGAGCAATAATCCATTTGATATCAGGTTTCTCTCAAGTTACTTCAGATGGTCACCCGAAACCGCAAGATATAAGACAGTGATGGGAAAGATAGATATTTTCTTGGTTGCTACATTTGATGATTATCTGGGACTGCAAACAATAATGGGATGCCCTGTTTTGTGAAACTCTCCATGCATTGATATTGTTGTAAGGCAAATTGCACAATTATAGTGTCTTCATTGAAAATCTATAAGTACAGCTAATGTTTTAGATTGATTTTGCCATTCAATACATAATAGAGTTAGCTTTCTACTAAGAACAATTTTAGACACTTCCTCGTAAAGGGTAAAAGTGTGTATTTATTTTTACGTAATATACATAAAATTTTAAAATGTATTTCCTCAAAAATCTGCTTCATTGGTGATCACCACCAAGTTAGTATACTGTGAGAACTCAAAATTTTAAAGATTAAATGTAAATACATAAACAGAAATTAAAATTAATTAGAATACATAATTAGAGTTATTATATATTAAAAAGTAAAACATTCTTATTCATAATGATTTTCATAAACTGTGGAAAAAAATAAACAGCGTGAAATTAAAAAGAAATAATCATTTTTCAGTGGAAGTCAAATTTTTATTTCTAACAATGATTCAGTAATGTTAGAATAAATCTGATTTAATTAAAATTTTTGGAAAATACAATTAATCCGAAGGCCTCATCTCCTTTGATTTTTTAAAAATCTCTTCAACATATTGATAAAATAATTTCTAAACAAATTTTGCTAATTTCTCATATCCTTTCTTCAAAATTCAGCGGAAGTTTATAGAAAATGTATCAAGCATTCTTAAGAAATGTACGTCTCATTCACTCAAGTTATTCTGCAAATGATTTGTATCCGTATTAAAACTCGTTTTTGTTCCCCCAAAACGTAATTACGACAAAATAAGAAATATCTTTATTTTCCAATTATCCTTTTGCCTTTTAACTCGGATTTCGCAGAAATCAATTAAAATTGTAAGCTATAAATGAGAATAATATTTTATATGAAAATACATGTTTGTGAACTTTCTTATTAGGCTTAAAACTTATAAAGTTTCACTAAACGGGCTCAATTTTCTTAATAGTGTTTAATATTTATGAAATTTTTACTGAAAATATTAGAATTGTATTTGATTACGAATATGATGTGATCCTATTTGATTAGGAATGTGATCTTATATAGAGCCATCTTTAATTTATGACGTCATATCTAGGCATATATAATATCTCTTTGTTATTCCCAAAATTTACTTTAATTACCTTTCGGCTTAGAAGAATATTATTTAGTGACAAAATAAACGAGTAACTGGCATAATTTTTTTAAATAATCATTTTAATCTTTTTCATTTCAGAAAGGGACTAAAAACGCTTTAGAGACAGGTCGAACTTTTGCGACCATTTTCGCCGACATGGACTTTCGACAACGACTTCTGGAAGTTCACAGTGAAGCCGAGTTTAAGAACGTCCTTCTGAAACATGCCCAAGATCTGGCAGCAGAGCAAAGCAACCCCTCCAAGCGTCTAGGAACTCATGATGGAGACTTGGAATTCGATGTAAGCGTTATATCTGATCGTATGTAAAAAGATTAAAGAAACTTTGTAACAAACTATTAATTTATTTCAACAACTGCATGTAGGTAATTGTGCGGCGAACAAGTACATTCATACTTAATGGCGTGTCCCGCCAAATCCAATTCGTTTCAGACAAACAAGGTAGTTGCCATCGCGCAAAAGATAAATAATCGGTCGGTGGTCTGGGAGTAGCATAAATAATTATATTTCACAGAATACGTATAATAAAGATGAGACATAAATTCTGAATAATACACAAGTTAAACATACAGAACGACAGTTAATAGTAAAATACAATTGATATAAATATAAAGGATATGTATATGGATGTTGTTGGTAAGTGATATGAGACGATATTATTATTTTATGCAAAATACAAAACAATGAAATAAAAGATATTGAATATAAACACAAGTGAATTGTAGATAGTAAAAATATACAAACTGGTCCAAACAATATTTATTATTTGAAGTGTTTGAAAGTACTATTGATTCCAGGCAATCAAAGTAACTGAAAATCTATAATCACTGAATACTCAAATAATTTCGGAATAATTGATGTGTGGTTTTTATAATTTAAATTTACACAAAATAACAGAAAAATAAACAGCGTAATACTAAACACAAACAAATATCTGATTAAACTAAAAAATTTGAAAAGAATTCTAACGTTAAAGTAATTATTTTTAAAGAAGTGTTAAGTTTTGAAATACGTAGTTTGCTCCTGTGTTTTTGAAAATGCTTCAAAATTGGCATGAATAATTAGCAAAAGTTCTTAGAAGGTATATTTGAAGCAAAATTATAATAATAGTGGAAAAATATAACTTCAATTAAAACCTTTTAAAACTCTTTTGTTTTAAAATCACATGAAGTTACTTCTTAAGTTTTAAACTGTTTTGATGGATAATAAAGTTTTAATTAACTAACAATAAATTGAGGTAACAAATAAGCATTTGCTGCGCTTTTGCTTTAATATCAATCTTGTTTCCATGTATTATTTTGCTAAAACCCTTTTAATTTATATATTTAATTTCAACTCTTACGAAATAGTATTTATAATTTAATAGGAAATTTTCACAGAACATAGTTATTGCATTAGTTTTTCACCTTTTTTCAGAATTCGAGAAAAAAAAATTCTTAAAAATTAAAGTATTTTTATCTTTTCGATAGGTTTCAGTAAACAGTTTCCAAAAAATTATTTTCAAATCATTAAGAAAAAAAAATGAGATTTAATTTTACTTCTATTTAAGCAAATTTTAATAATCATATTAACATAAAAAAATATTTTTCTATAATCCAACTATTTTTTTTTTGTTTACAGGAAACCCGATGCAGGCTAGCCCAAGGCTTGTGGGATGATATTCGCAGAAGATCATCTCTTTATATCAGCGACTTTATAGATGGTAAGTATTTTCCTCTGTTCGGTTTATTCCTTTTGTGTACTAGTAAAAGGTAGTAATAGCTATCTTTTATCCCTTCAGGTTTTGTGGGACATAAGACAATCCATAAAACAATATCGACCATATTTTTTCTTTATTTCGCCTGCATTCTTCCGACCATCGCTTTTGGCGCCCTCAATGATAACAACACTCATGGGCAGATCGGTAAGTTGTCTTCCTGTTTTTCATTTCTTTGGCTACCGATTGTATATGAATTTATTTCGGTATTGTCCTAGATTTTGTATTAACATTCACTGCTAGTAGCTGAAAAAAGTTTTCAATAATTATTTCAAAACATTTTAAATTACAAATTGGTTACGAATCGTGTATGAATTGATTTTCCCTTCAATCTAAGGGTGGAGATATTTTTACACAATACATTTTTTTTTTAACATTTACTAATAAGAAGAAAAAAAATGTTATTTATTTAAAATATTTCAAGCCCTGCGTAACTTTGTCTAACTGATTATGTAAATAAAAGTGACAGGAAATATGTTAAAAATATTTTTTTAACGAATTTGAATGTATTCATTTTAACAAATTTTTAATACATATCTCCCAATAAAGCTAAAATAATAATAGCAGAAAAGTAAAATTTGTTATATTTATACTTAATATACAAATGCAACGCAAATGTGTCATTTCTTGTCATAATGTACCGATAATAGTATCTTTGTTAATGCTATAATTAAGAGTACGATATCTATTTTGTACATTGAATTTTTTCTCACGATATAAAAAATAATTCCGCTATTTTTATTTTGATACAAAAAAATAAGAATTTTAAAATTTTTATACCTTAACATTTTGAAAAATGTTTTTTAAATTTAACTAGAAATTTCAACATGTATAATTTTTAATTATCTAAAGCATTTTTCTATCATGAAAAATAAACATACTTAAAAAAAATAATAAGTCTCAAAAGTACATTTAAACTCATCTTTGATATAATAGATAAGGATTAAGATTTATTTAAATTAAGATTATTGTGTGTTCGGTGAATTATCATGAATACAATGAATCCTTGCTAACCACGAAACAAATGTGTTTCTTGAAACAGATGTTCGAAAGTCCATCATTGGTCAGACGCTAGGTGGCCTTGTGTTTGCTTTGTGTGGAGGACAACCACTCGTGATCGTGATGACGACAGCACCGCTAAGCCTCTATACGAAAGGCAAGTATTGCAGATTACTCTTTCTTTTTATTATGCCTTCAGATTCGCTACCAGAAAAAAAAATTGCAACACTATGAAGAAGAGCCTACCATTCAACCTGAACTTGAGTCTGATTTTACCTGGTTAATTAATGATGCCTAGAGCTATTGATGACGGAGTTGTAATTTTAAAGTACGATCAGATGACATGGAAAACATGTATGTTGACTGTGATAGGAGTCATTGTCACGAACTCGTGGCTGGAGACATTTCAGTCGAGCTCTATGTTCGGCTCCTGATTTCACTAAAGAAGTATTGTGAAGCAAGCTTAAAGTACATTAAAGCAGTAGGAACTATAAAAATATTCATTTACGTGAATGTGGAGATTACTCTTACGTGAATGTGGAGATTACTCTTACGTGAATGTGGAGTTCCAACGCAAATAGCAACCTCGTCTTCTGACCGAGGCTCAAAATTATAAGGGTTATTAGGTACGGTTAGAGGAGCCTTAAGATGGGTAAAAATATGCAACATGTAGAGTTTAATAAGCAAATAGACAGACTTATAACCT
Organism: Nephila pilipes; assembly: GCA_019974015.1. Lineage (NCBI taxonomy): Eukaryota > Metazoa > Arthropoda > Arachnida > Araneae > Nephilidae > Nephila > Nephila pilipes. The sequence continues at coordinate 679,701 of BMAW01040677.1, read as the reverse complement.
ATATAGCTTTCTTGAGCTTCCACGTAATATAAATGGCTGCAGTAGCCTAGTGGTTATGGTAGCGGACTCGCAGCCGGCTTTGTTCTCCTCGAGTCGTGGACTCAAGTCCTGATACCACTAAGGACCCACAGTGTAGCGGGGCTGACGCACGTTAAATCTGTTGAGGTCTCAAGTCCTCCAGTTAGTTTGATGTCGAAGTTTAGAGAGGGATGTGCTAACTCAGATGTCGTTCTCGTCATTTGATCGAGGTTAGAAATTACGAGGTCCATCGCTAATAGCTCTGGTGCTGTTTCTAAAAGCGACTTAGCAAACAATCAATAAGAAATCATTCTGCGTAATATCACATGAATTCTTTTGATTCACAGTTAGGTTTAATGTTCAGAAACATCTTTTTTTGTGAAAATGTTCTGCAGAAAAATTAATTTGTTTAAATATTCAGACATGCAAATGGTTAGCAATTTTTTTTCACTTGCATTCAGAAATAAATTATTAAAATAAAAATAACATTTCTTCATTCAATAACATTTTAAAAAATCATTTAAAGTATAATAAGTAAGATAAATATTAAGTTTCTATATCAAAACTATTCATTGCTTTTGGTTAGCGGTTGCAAAATATTTTTGAAAAAAATACGAGTTCTATGAAGTGTTTTTAATTACATGATGTTGCAACGATGAACACTTATAGGGATTCCCCGTTGCTCTGCATTGCTTAGACTTCATCAAGTTTAATTAAAGCATAGCAACGGGGATTTGAAGATACCTTAATTTTTTCTACATAATACTTAGATATTCATTTTTTTCCAGGGTGTCATCATTCTAATTATACCTAACCTCTTTTTTCAGGATCACAAAATTGGCGTTAATTAGTCGGGTTATTATCGTAAACTAATAACGAAATTAAATTTTTTATTTATTTTATTTCACAGTATCTAACAAAAATTATATAAAGTACTTAAAAGGCTTATAATTCTTCTCATATTCCTATAATCGAAAGCGTATCTAAGAGTTTCTTATAAAATAGCAACTTTGTACTTCATATATGTTGCAATTTTTTTTTTATTACATGTGTAAAATAGTCTTATAAAAAATTAACGGTACCATTATATTGCTAATATACGAATATATTTGGATGAATTACGTTAGAAAATACATAGCTTACAAAAAGGTTTAAGTATTCATCAGCTTTTAAAAAATCTTTGACGATCAAGATATTTTTTCAAATCAGAATAAATTGGAAAAAAAATCTAAATTTTCCAAAACTCTTAAATTGAGTTTTGTTACGTTACTTTGAAAAACAATATGAGTACATTAATTGGTACTCTTTTTACTAAAGAATTCGTAATTAGACATTAAAAATTCATGATAAATAAAATATTCCGGAGTTCAAAATTCATAACTTAAATTGTTGTACCTTGAAGGGGTCTAATCACCCCATCTCTATAAAGTGTTTCATTACAGCACCCATGAATTTTAAATGAGATATCTTTTATTTTATGTACATTACTCAATAGATCAGTATATTTAGCTTAAAATGTTTTGGGACATGTAAAAAAATAATTTCGTAACAAAATAAGAAAACAACATTTTGCCTGATTGGTTCTAATCGACCCACACACTGATATGCATAGAAATACGTATAAAAAAATAAATTTAGTATTTTGGAGGGTAATTATTTCAGAGAATGCATGATAGATATCACTCAATAGAAATTAAATCTCAATATATGGTTTTCTATCGATATGACTCATGTTTCGAATTAGCAGAAAAAGAATAAATCGATAATTCTCCTTTCAACTATGAACCCTGAGACCAAACTTTTACACGAAGGAAAAAAAGAAACCAGCTACACACAATTTTATATTATATATAAAATTTTATCTGCAGTATATACTATTTTATGCAATTAAAGAGGAAGTAGATACTACTGATAAGTTAGTTGTTGCGAAAATATGCAATGGGGAACTTTAAAATGAACTGTGTTTATTCTGCAATATAACTGACCTAGATTCAATAAATGCGTCTGTTCCTTGTATGCATGTAAATCATTCTTAGAATCGAAATAAGCTGTATAAAAGACGCCCCTTTCTAAAGGAATATGGAAAACAGTCGACTTAACCTCACAGAAGAGAAAAAGTATCCTACTAAGAATGCACAAGATATTTGCATTTGCAGCACGTGAAAAGTAAGAAAATATTAGAACACCTAAAAAAGGAAGGTGCAAAGAATGCAGCTCAAATACAAATTGAAAATGCCAGCAAGATGTGCTTCATGTTTAGCTTTTCTTTGCCAATAGCATTTAAATGTGTACTGGAAATCTTGCTAGTCGTTGAAAAATGCTAAAAGAAAAATGGACGGAAAGCGTAAAATAAACTTGTAACTTAAAAACTTCTATTACTTCTCTCGAGCTTTCAAATACTCAAAGCCGATTTCGGAAAAGAGAGATTGGATGGTTAGAGGGACAAGGAAGCAAGAATAATGGTGAAGGGAAGGGGTTGTAAATATACATATATATATGAACGAAACATCAAAATTACATTTCACAAGAAATAATATCATAAACAAAAACAAATTCAACATATCAATCATAATTTTATATATCAATGTCTGAAAACTATATAATTAAACAAATCAATAAAAATTAAAGTAAAATTAATATAACTCATGTAAAAATTATTATAATTAATTCAAAAACAAAAACAAAAATCTATTAAGTAACAGAGAAATTATAAGAGAAAGCCCAGTGATTGAAAAACAAAATTTAGAATGAAAGAAATTATATAATTAATGCTGTTCCATAATTTGATATGGAATAAAGTGGGCTTATAACATTATTACTGATCAAATAATATGTAGCCTGTTTTAATAAAAACAAAATTGAATGAAATTAAGTTATATTAAGCAAAATTGTTATAATATGACCTTGAATAAATATAAACCAAACTGAATTAATTCGATTCGTACAGGCAAAACGTAACTTTTATCAATAGGGTGTGGAGGTTAAATAAAATCAATTAAATAATTATTTGTCTTAGATATCTCCAACACGAAATTTCTCATACGCACATACGTTGTTATTTATTGTAATTGAAATAAGAAAGAAGTTTCTGTCGTTTTTAAAAATTATAGTAAAGTATAAATGTTTCTGATATAAGTGCACTGGAGAATTTTGAAAATTCAAAAATGTTTTTAAAACTTTTTTCTATCATTAAATAAGGTATTTCAAATTACTTCTGGAATTCATTTTCAAATAATCTTTAGAACAGTTATAGCATAATAATTTATTAATCTGTTTAAAATGTTGAGGATGGAACTGTTTTGGTGGTTAAATTTCAAATTCTCTTTAGAAAACCTCAGTGCAACATTTTTTAATCCCATCGGAAGAGCAAAAAATAGTTTTTGGAATATGTACTTCTTGTTTTTAGTGTTTAAATACCACTCATATTTCATTTTAATTACAGAATTGTCCCATGTTTTTATTTCGGTAATAATTAAAATATTTATTACGCATAGTAAAAGACAAACTTATACATCCTGGAGAACTTCGCATTATTGTTTTGCTTTCATTGTTTTCCATTTTTTATTTTTATTTATTCATTTATTATTTTTTTATTATTATTATTGCCAAAATTGAAGCACTAATTTTTCACTCCGGTTTCCTTCAACGGTCTCAAAGAAAGTACTTATCGTTTTTCAAATTATTTTTGCATATTGCTGTGCAGGAAATAACCTTTTCTTATATGTTTAGTTGCTATATACGTATTTATGCATATAAGATAACATTTTTTTACCAAATTGGAATAAAGAGCATTTTTCATGAAAAAAATATGAGTGAATAAATGTACGTGTTTGAAATTTGAGTGAAATAAGAATAACAAAATAATTTGAAGTCATCTTTCCTTTAAGAAAAGTATCGTGTAAGTGAAGTATCGCATCCATCTTTGTAAGTGAAGAATCGCATGAGCATTATTTGTATCAAATAACGAATTATTATTGGTAACAAAACCATTTTATATGTCATCTTCAAAAACTTTATATTTAAAGATGATTCAATCATCTTCGGCATTTTGCTACTTTATCTGTTACCTTAGCATCAGAGAACTTAGATTAAAAATATATGTTAATGCATGAAACGTCAAGCGAAAACTTCAAAGCATCTTCGAAAGAAGTTTGGAAGAATCTGAAAGAGTATTCGTCGGACTTGTTAATGACTATCTTTAACGAAAATATTTTCTTTCTTTGTAAGTGACTCATAAAGATTTAAGAAATATTATTGTTTAAATATAAATTTACAACAAAAATTTCAAAGAATCTAACTGCAAATCATAAATAAATGTACTTGATTTTTAAGAACAATTTCATCTCTCTACATAACATTGATTCCATGCAGCTTATAGATTAATCACATTTTTGCAACGGTATTCTCTTCTAGTTATTAATAATTCAAAATAAAATCATACGTATATAAATATGTATTTGGAATTGTAACAGCGCATGGCAGAGTAGTTTTTACTTCACAACTTTTCACATAAATTTTACAATGTGTGTCATTCAGTTACTCTCATCATATATATATTACTCTCATCATATATATTCATCTTATCAGATTAACCTATGTGCGTAAAAAGTAAGGCAATGCAGCTTTATAAATAATTTCAACTCCGTTAAATAATTCCTTAACAGTAGTTATTTAGTCATCCTTTTCAGATTCAGTAATAGTGTAATTTTATTTAAAAAAAAGTTGGCCGCGGTTGCTTAGTGGTCGTGGTCGCGGATTCGTGGCCGGCGGTTTTTGTCGAGTCGTGGGTTCAAGCCTTAATGTCACTTTTGACAAACCGTATAGCCGGGACTGATGCACGTTAAATCTGTCGAGGCTCAAAGAGTCCTTCCGTCGTCAAGATGTGGAAGTTAGGAGAAGGAGGAGCCAGCTCAAGTGTTCATCCTCGTCACTTGACAGAGGTTCAAAATTGCGAGGTTATTTCGTGTTATTTAGTGCGATGTTAATAAATCAATCAACAACCAAATTATTAGGATAAAAATAGTTTTTTTTCATTTAAAGAATGAAATGGGGGCTTTTGAAAATAACATAACTTTTTTCGAGGGGGGGGGCGAGGAAGTACAAAAAAATATTTTATCACGAATTTTAGAAACTCGATGCAGGAAATATTCTAAATTCCTTTCCTATTTCATCAGAAATAGTAGCTAAATAATAGAGCTCTAAATCTTGATCTAATTTAATCTAATTACTTTTCTTTAATATGCGTATTCTCTTTTTATTTATTTACTATATTAAAGTAATTAAAAAAACCATCGCAATAAAATCTTCACCAATGACTTTTTCTTGAAAGTAACACTTTGTATAAATTATTTTTGATCATAGTATATTTGTCTACATAGCCTACACAAATTAATTTTTTGTTTTGATTCTCTCTTTCTCTTAAAATATATTTAAGAAATTAGAGGATATACAATAATAATAACATCTAATTAGCGAAACTCAAAAGGCCTTTCAAACCGGTTTTTAACTATAGTGTGCTAAAAAATCTCAAAATTGTATTCTACGATCACTGTTTCTAAAGATTTGTCAAACACTTGATGTGTTTTGATCAATTTATTCGAAGTTAATGACCTTTTATAGATTATGTTGGAACCCAAAATAGCCGACATTCTAATATTACATAACTATCTATATCTACTAGGATTCGAACATTAATTTTTAAGCTTATCATATTCGCTAGTCTTTCAATCATTGATAAGTCCCGAAGCAATAACTCAGTTTGCATCCATCTTCCTTATTTCTTAGACCTCAACATGACCCAGTTATTTAACGTTCTTGTTAATGAAGAGAATACGCGAGTATTTAACATGAAAAGAAATTTTCTACCTTCACTTTTTCTTGATTTTTAAATATCTGTCATACCCTAACCTTTCCACTTTTTCTTCATTCTACCTGTATGATCTGATATCAAGAATTGTTATCAGATTTGAAGTTAAGGGAATGAAAAAAGAACGAATGGGAAAAGAAAGTTAATAGCCGATTTCTTCGAACAGGAGTAGAACGTCTATTTAAGGCACCTGGCTTCTTAATTCGGTAATTAGTAAGATCTCTGGCGATCTATCCAAGCAGAATATAATTGATTCTAAATCACCATTAGGAATTGATAATGTACATAGTCTTTGGTGTATGGCTCTGAATGCTTATGTATTGTTAATAAACATCACATTCAAGACTGAATTGTGCGTTGAATATCTTTCTCGACTGTTCAAACATCCCAATATCCTTATTTAAACTAGTATAAAAACACATTCATCGATTACTTATAATAGCTTTCATTTGGAAAGAGCTCTATAAGCATTTTCTCAGTTTTCTAATTTAGTACAAATGCCGACCTGTTCTATTTTAAATACCAAAAGAAAATAGATTATGATTTATTATTACCAAGCATTTCCTCCCGGAATTATTCAAAAACGAATTTATTCTTCTGAACTATGTTCATTAATTGTACGTGATTGTGTGAATTAGTTTTACAAATTCAGTGTTGCAAGATCAGAGTTCAAAGTGTATAGTTTTGATTCATTTCTCACAGTACATAAGATCCAATATTGAAAGTTGGACAAAATTAAATATATAAAGGAAGATTTCAAATATTTGAATAACGGAAAGAATTTCACTACATGTATGATTTTTAAATAATTTTTAATTCGACATAAAAAATTTTAAGAGACATAGACCTCTTTGAGTATTCAATTGCATTCAAAAAAATCAAGTTAAAAAAACGCTATAATAATAAATATTATTTTTATTGAAATTTATCCAAGTGTGTTGTTTGAGACTAAGACGCTGTTTTTAAGATCAAATGTTAGTTCATGGAGTGCGCTAAATTTCTTGGCTTCCAGTGCCTCAATGAGTTAAATCAGATGAATTATTCAAATCCAGTTTTATTGGTTTTGAAAGTCTATTTTGTTTCATCCAACTAATCTTGAGACATTTTTCAAGTCTTAAGAAAACACGGGATCATGTAAGCAATTTCTTAAAATTATTTATTTATAAGAAAATTTAGAGCTTTGTGTGTTCACCGTATTTGAACACACATCAGATATACATTTTCAAACAAACATTTACTTAAAAAAAAATCAAAGTATTTCAATATTTTTAATTCCATTCCGCATTAAAATTTAATATTTTTTAAACAATATTTTTCTCAATTTCAAACAAGTGTTTCTCACAATTCTGTACTTGGATTTGGTTATACTAGTGATATTCATAGTTTTACAATTTTATTAGGTATTGTAACGCCTCGGCTTCCATTCTCTCGTTATATTGTGCCATATCTAATAAATGTGACCGCGGTAGCTTAGTGGCCATGATCGAGGACTCGAGGTCGGTGATTTTCGTTGAGTCGTGGATTCGAGCCTTGATGCCACAAAAACCCGCCATGTAGCCGGGGCTGATGCGAGTTGAATCTGTCGTGATTCAAATTGCTTTCAGGGCGTAGTGAGGAAGTTAGGAGTGTGGGTGCCAGTTCGATGGCTTCCTCCTCACTTGATCGAGGTTCAGAATTACGAAGTCCATCACCAGCAGCACTCGTGTTGCTTCTAATGTGCGACTTTAATAAAACCAATCCAATCCTCTAATACATAATTAAATTGTCACATAATAAAATCAAACAATGTAAGAACTTATACTTTTAAGGGAATCTTAAAATAATTAAATCACAATATACTTATTATCACGTCTGTGGATCCTGTTTATACTAGCATTCAAAACTAAAGTCTAATTTTACAAAAAATCTATTAAACTGTTACTGATTAATTGGATCCGAGTCTGTAATAAAACTGGTTCACGGATTCTCAGTTCACACTATCGTCTAATACGATCTCTTTATTTTTATCGGAGTAAGTTCACGTCTAACGTGACGTAACGTACCCACCAATCGCTCTCTCTACCCCTATTTTTGTCCTCTATCTCATCCAGCCTTCTATCAATGTGTCTCATCTATCCTCATATCTTATTCATAACACTTATATAGTAATACTAATTTACGTAACTTACAAGTCAAGGCACTCCGATCAAGCAACGTCATAGAATTTCCCATAGAGGTAATTCAAGAGAAATAGGCTTGCAACTGCCACAACGCTACGAAAAACAATTAAAAAAACAGTTATATCTAATTTTGGGAATTTTAAAAAAAAAAACTGTTGCTAAATCATTATTCCATGTATAAAACTACCAAATGTATATAAAAAAAACTTTAAAAAATTTCAAAATTTTAAAATAATATAAAAAAGCCTAAGTATTTTAAAAATATCAACGTCATGAAAAATAAGAAGATAAGAAAGAGCAGTTTAAACTTTTAAAATAATATAAAATGACTTGGCACACTGTTAAAGAAAATTTAAATAATCTAGCTAAAGCTGTGAAATTTTATATATATATAGAAAACTCTTAGAATTAAAACACAATGGTAAACTTTTTTATATTATTTTGGTCATATTTTGGGTATCCGCTTTGTAAATTGTGTGAACTATCTATAATAAATTGTACTGAGGGTTTTTTTCCCGTTATATTTTGTTACTGACAAAAACTGCACATAGTAAATCATGAAAACTGTTCTCTGAAGAATACAAGTTGATTTTTAATTTTAAGGCACGTTTTAGTTAGGTGCATGCTATAAAATTATTCGCCGATTTCTTCGTCTTATAAATTTCAGAACACTCAAACTTATCTATGCCATTATATGTAGCCACGGTAGCCTAGTGGTCATAGTAGCGGTTTTCGTTGAGTCGTGGGTTCGATCAATGATGCCACTTAAGACCCGCCGTGTAACCTTGGCTAAAATGCTTTAAATCTATTGTGGCTCAAAGTCCTCCTATGGTGTGGAACTTAGGAGACGGAGTGCCAACTCAGGTATCGTCACTTGGCCGAGGCTGAAAATTGCGAAGTCCATCGCCAATAGCCCTCGTGTTGCTTTTAGCGCAAAGTTAATAAAACTAAATAACTATAACACTACCTGTTTCTTGATAAAAAAAAAAAAAAAGAATACAACAGTTTTTCACCACGATAGACTTCCTTTTTTTAAAAATAATTTTTATTTAATTTTATTATTTTTACACGAGGTTATAGTTTTACAATTAATTCTCGTAATATTAAACAAAATAAATCAATCACAGTAACAATAAATAAGCATGTTAAAAAATCTGACATGTCTTAATCCAGATAAGTTATGTAATATTTCACAAGTACGGAGGTTTTAGCACACTGCTAGCATTCAAGTATTATGTCTTATCCTCAATTATGTAAATTTTTCGGAAATTGCTAATTTAAAGCAGAGGATGCTTGTGTTTACATCCCTCAGTATGTTTAGTTATTGTAACCTACTATTTCATTTTTTAGTTCTAAATTTTACAAACAAAATCCTCTAGCTACAATGTTTAGTCCGGGGGAAAAATTTGCCAAATGAATGGAAACTTATCCCACTGAAAATGAATATAAAGTAACTTATCTAAAATACTTAATAACTTTCTAAATACTTGAGGTAAGTAATGACAATCCCTATAACATTATTCACTCTCTTTTCTCCGCAGTGATCTTCAATATCTGTCAGGACTTCCAGTTAAACTTTTATGCCATGTATGCTTGCGTGGGATTATGGAATACTTTCTTCCTTATCATTTTTTCCATCTTTGATGTCAGTCGCATTATGAAATGGTCGACTAGGTAAGTTGACATCCCTCTGCTATTTTATAAATAATACATATCATAAGCATTAAGGTAAGTTAAAAGTAACCGAACTGTAAGTAATCACTAAATGAATATTTCTGAAAGCTTTCACGCTTTAATACGCAATTAATAATATTATCTAACTTCCCTATTGCATTTATAATATAAATTATTTCTTAATTTATTTTTATCTTAGTCACTAGTTAGGGTTTATGTGTTTAGTTTGTACTATGTTAAGGTGCACCTATAAAACACAATTTTGGGTCAAGTTATAGATTTTTTTTTAAATTTTTAGTCTTATATTTAATTTCAATCGTTTATCTTTAAAAACGTTACTGTGAATTTTGTTATATTTATACATAGAATAGACTATTTTTGAGATTTTATACTGAGTAGAAGTTATTTATATATTAATAAAGTGAAAATTACAATGACTTTTAAAGAAAGCATCAGCATTCAGAACTCGAACTATCATAGCTTCCTACTTATGGGCAATACTATCAAAATCACTGTCTATTCCCTAGATATGGTTATATTCTGTTTTATTAAATTAATAAAATGGTAATATATTTATTTCCTTTTGAGTTACCAAGTTTTGCGGAAAGTCTTAATTTTTGCTTTTATTTGTATAAAATGCCCTTTTGACAGTAAAAACATACACTAATAAAATATTTCTTGAGGTTTTTTTTTTTTTTTTTTTTTTTTTTTTTTTTTTTTTTTTTTTTTTGTAGCCTTATAATGTCATAAAATATAAATTTGTAGGAAAAATATACGTTAATCCAAAAAATTATCTTTGAAGGTGTACTGTTATTTTTAGAAGATGTTATTTTTTATCATTAAAGAAGAGTAGTTGCAGTCAAATAACCGTCAAACCTTTAATGATGACTGTATTTTATTAATAAAGCAAGAAACCTATATGGGGGAGATAGTTTTGATATGTATTTATTATACATAAAGAATGCAGTAGGGAAACTTTTTATATGTTTGTCGTGAAAACATGAACGAATACATAGTTTTATATAAGATGAATTCGTTTTCCAATGATTGTTGAAGCTCCGACGAAACGAAATCGTAGTTTCAATAGCACTCGTGCAAAGTTTTATTTCAGAAAAATTGCTCAGAACGGAAACAATAAGCCTTAATGCTTCATTAATGTTTTCTAAATGATGCTCATTTATCTTACAGGAAATTCCATGGAGATTATGATGATAGCCACCAGAATGAATAATTAATACTTCATCATACGTACCACGAATATTCATTCTTACTGTTATAATAAAAATTAAAAATCATTTAAAAGAATAATAGATGCTATAAAAGTCTAATAGAAACAACAAGAGAAAATTATTTTAGTCAGTATAAAAGCATTTATTATGCAACTTCCCAGACATTTTGCAGTTAATTCAAAACAGTTAAAGGTCTCTAAGCCATTGGTGCTTATTCATTATATTCTACCAAAGTCTTCAAGCTTATGTATACAATAGGCTCGATGTATGGAGACCATTTATGTAAGGCCAAATTAGATCGGAAATTTAAATGGCCGCGGTAATTAATTTTAGCTTCCTGCATAGAATCAATTATTATGAGACATGAAGTGACGCTGTTATAATTCTGCTAAATTCTGGAATTATTTTCAGCGAATCAACTATTCACTCAACTATGCATGTATTTGAATTATGAAATTTATCTTACGATGCAGACTTTTTTTTATTTCAGTTTTGTTAAAACTCATGTATCCTGTTTGAAATATTTAACTTTAAATGAGAAATGGAAAATTTATTCAGAAGAGAAATAATTCATACTAGAACATTTTGAATAATAATACGTTTGAAAACAGGAAAATTGTTCAGTAGTAGATAATGTAACCGGGAGTTTTTTAACTACACTTGTAATAATCGAAACTTGCTAATATGTTTTAAAATGTTTCATGAAACGAAAATTATAATAAGAAATTTTTAAAAAAATTTCACCTATTAAACAAAGATATATAACAAATTTGCTAGAAAAATTACGAACATGAAAAAATAAGAATTTTTTTTTCTGTTATGCTAGATATTATAAAAGATACCCTGGAAAAGTATAATACACTTTTTTTACATTTAAGGTTGCAAGCAGCCGAATAAAAATAACTGGTAACCTTAAAAGAAAAACTTTCTTGGCGTTAAATTTTTCATTAAAAAAATTAAATTCAATACAAATCTTTGTTAGACTACTTTTGAAGCAGTAATTGGGATTTATTTATTATTGTGTAAGTAAGAAAAAACTGCTTAGTTTAAAATTTCTTAACAAACACGATATAAAGAAACATTTTAGAATTCTTTGAAATGTTTAACAATGTAGAATAGCTAACAAAACCCAAAAAATATGCTTTAGAATATGAATTCCTTGTCCTCTTATGAGAAACAGCGAAAATTTTGATACATGATTCTTCCATTGTGGTTTGATTATACACGATTAATTTTTTTATGTGATACTCATTTAAAATTTTAAAATATTACAGAAATCGAAAAGAAACATCAGAAAAATAGTTGTTGCTTTCAAAATTTGTTAAACTGAATAACGCGCTTATTTACGATAAAAAAAGACCAAGAATTTTGCATGAACAATAATTTATGATAGCACACAATACCAATAACAGTGGACTAGTACGCTACATTTGAGATCAGAAAGATAAAGATTAAGAAAAGATGTGTCTACAAGAACAGTTTCATTATACAATAAAATTAAAGTCACGAAAGAAATAATCCTATAATTTTATTAATTTTATTTTTATTACTTACCTATCTCTTAAGTAAGTTATGAGAATAAACAATAAATAATGACAATAATTTATGATAGCAAAACGATAAAAGTTGCAAAACTATATGTTCCCTTAAATACAACATTAATTTTTATTTAAAATTCAGACAATACTTAAAAATAGAAAATACAATTCCTTGAAGAATATAGTCATGTAGCATAAATAAATAAAAAAAAAAACATGATTTTTAGTGTGCAAAAGTCGAGTTTTTAAGTCTTTCTCGTAAAATGTATTTATTTGTTAACTTATTTAAATTATGTATTATTATTATCTAAAAAAAAGTAACAGTATTTGGTAAATTAGTATCATATAATCTAACTAAATATTCAATTAACTGATTTCTGAATCTGCACGAGTAGTATTACTAATGAGATTATATTTCTGTTGTCTTACAGACTTTCCTCGTTTCATATAAATATAGCATTTTTAAGTTAATAGTACTTCGAATCTATTTTATTGACTATGAGATCGAAATTAGGCAACAGGAAATCTAAAAATATGTAAATAACATTTCATAATCTTACTCAATTCCACGGAAAGAAATGATGATCTTTTTTTTGATCTGTTCGTAGATTAACATGTATTCAAATTCCTTTAAAAAGCATCTGTTACTAAATCTAGTGGTTTTTTTTAGATTAAATTTACTTGTAGATTCATATTTCTTTACTCCAGAAAGGCCGTTTTAGCTTAATGGTCCTGGTCGCAGACTCACGACCGGCGTTGTTCTCTTCGAGTCGTGGGCTCAAGTAATGATGCCACGAAGGACCCCTCGTGTACCCGGGGCTGAAGCACATTTAATCAGTCGAGGCTAAAAGTCCTCCCTTGGCGTGGTGTGGAAGTTAGAAGAGGGGATGTCAGCTCAGGTGTTGTTCTTGTCATTTGACTAAGGCTCAAAATTACGAGGTCCGTCACCAACAGCCCTCGTGTTGCTTCCAGTGCGATGTTAATAAAACCAAACCAAACATCGCTCCAGAAAATTGTTTAACATCCATACCTTTTCTGTTTCTTACGATACATGCTATTTTACCTGTATGATTCTGGCTTTAAGATGCGCCCACGGTAGTCTAGTGGTCATGATCGTGAACCCGCGGCTGGTGTTGTTTCCGTCGAGTCACGAATTCGAATCCTGATGCCACTAAGGACCTGCCGTGTAGTGGTGATGACGCACATTAAATCTGTCAAAGTCCCAAGTCTTCCTGTTGGAGTGTCATGTAAGTTTAAAGAAGGAGGTGTCATCTCTGGTGTCAACCTTGTCAATTGACCATGTCAATTAAGAGGTCCATTGCCGGTAGCCCCAGTGCTGCTATTAAATGCGATATTAATAAACAATCAATAAATCTAGTTTTAATATATTAACTTATTATAATTAAAATTAGTATTGATCAATCGATTTTGTTTTTAAAATGAATACAGTTTCATTTTATGAAGAAATGAAAACATTATTAATATCTGAAGTAATTTACCTGAAGCCTAATGTAATGATTTAGTAGAACCATACAAATATTTTTTTTTCTTTTTGTGTGAAAATTGGTAACTTTTTCCACAGATTTTTGAACTCCAGACTTTTTTAGCTGCACTTTGGCATTCTACCAAATGACAGGCATTAGATATTCTCTTTCAGACGCAGGTGATAGCATGGATCACAAAATAAATGGTTTATAGCCAAAGAAGTAATTGGTTATTTAGTTTTTTTTTTTTTTTTTTCCCTTGTTGAAACTTTTCTTCGTTTATTTTAGCAAGGAGAAATATTTATATAATTTTAATTTTTCTTTGAAAAATTCAAACGTCCCACTAAATAAGCTCCAATCCTACACGGAATCAAGCCTGAAAACTCTTGAATTGCAATCAGACACTTTATTAACAAGGACAAATATTTTTTTTTACTTTTAAATACAATTACTAGAATTAAACAAAACTCTCTTTTCTATGTTTATAGAAAAAAGAGATTTTTACAATTATGGAAAAGTATACATGATAACCAAGAGTAATATCATCAATAAATTTCTCCTGATATAAAAATTTTAGAAAATTCATCCCCAAAACTAATTTTCTAGATCCTTATATCATTATATTTTTTTACTATATTCACACTATCATTTAATTTTTAATGTAATATTCCGTTACATTACTACGCCATACCATTTATAGGTTTTTCATGCATTAATTCTTAGGTTTTAGGTTCACAGTTAAGAATTCATACGACAGTATGGAAACCTAATAATTTACTTTAACATTCCCTTTTTGTCTTTTAGACTTGGGCGATGTCGTAGATCTAGAAAATTAATTGTATTTCTTGGAACACAAGCAGACACCTTTATTTTTTCATTTTCTATTCATTTTTCATGGTAGTAACGTTCTTCGTTATTGAATGCTAAACGAAAAGTTTTAATTAAATTTAATCAATTAAATGCAACACATTTTACATATTATTTATTTCTTCCCAAAGTTTTCACGATTTTTAGTAAATAATTCTTCCTCCATATATGACTTAGGTTAGTATACCTGAGAAGACAAAGAAAAAAAAGAAACCATTTTAAGTGAACGTCAATGGAAAGGAAAACAAAACAGGTTATTAAAAATACGGAACACTGGAATGGAATATTATTTAAACAGAAAAACATTTGAAAAAGATAATAAAATAATGAATACACGAGATTCTAAAATTTACATAGCTTCGATGATAATAAAACTTCCATCTTACAATAATTTTAGATTAAGGTAATTTTGATTTGACACAGAGAGATTCGATAGAAAATATTTTTCTAAATTTTATTTATAAGATACTACTAAAAACTACAATTATTTTGACACGAAATAACTTCCCTCCACCACCAGCTTTAGGTTAAGGTATTTTTGTACGAACACAAATTGAATTTTTTTTCTTTTATTAATAACGTAATGTTCACTAATACGCATATAAATATTAAAATGACTCAAATATGCATTTGAAACATTTTTCATTTGATCTTCAAACATAATGTTACTAACACTAGCTGAATAATTATGTAAATATTTTTTTACCATTCATGCAGCAGTTTTAATTTTGAAATTTAAATATTTAAATTTTTAATTAACATGAATCACAAAAAACTTACTAAGAAACTTCTTAGAATTAGAATTTCAAGATTAAACTCCAATCCTAGGTCTTGTTTTTCTTCCAAAATATTAGCATTCTGAGAACTTCCTAATTCAAAGACACTTTTACCCTTTCATGAATTAAATTTTATTCAAAACGTATTAAATACATTTTAGATGCCTGTTATTCTATCTTTTTTAATAAAGCATTCAAAATAAACACGATATCAATTAGCACAAATTCATTGAAAATAGGATAATTATTTTGATTATAATAATGCTAAGTCAAAATATATTTTCTTCTTTGGATGTCATAATTCTCAATAAATACATTAATTACTCCCTGAAACACTTTATTCTTAAAATTCCATCATCAATTTGTATTACTCCTCTTATTTATAGAATAAATAACATATTTCCTCTCCACTGAGAGTTACTGTTAAATATTTCATAATACTTACTTAGTTCAATTCAAATTCTCCAGAGCTGCAAATATGTATTTTCAATTAAGCTTCATAACATCCTCATCTCATGATTTTCTATTCCTTATAACAGATACATTCATAAAGTGAAAAGAGGCCATTCCAGATTTAAACTTATAATTAGTGACTTGAGATCGAGATTTTAACGTTATAATGTAATTTCAAACCTTAATCAACATTCATTAGAAATATATTAACCTTGTCGAGCATAAAGACTCAAATTAAAGTGAATCTAATTAAAGATTTCGAATTTATTCTGTTAACCAACGCTGTAATTATGACTAAATTTGATATATATGTTCCAAGAACTAACAATTGTGCGGGCTAAGATATTGAAGAATTTTTAACTTTGAAAACATTGTATTATTTTTATACGAAGAAAGGAAAATATTTTCTCTAATTTAAACTTTGGTGCTTTTAATAACGATGCATTAGACGTTATACGTTTATTTCTCCTAGGTACCTTTTTTTTTTTTTTTTTTGAAAAAAAAAAGTATCTTATAATTCAAAAACTTTAAATTTTTAAAAATTTGCATATTTGTTATTTAAAGAAGTCTTAAGCTACTGAAAATAACTTGAAATACAATTTTTCGGAAAATGAATAACATTAAATTAAAGTGCGTAGTCAATTGCGAATGTGATGAAAGTATGCACAATTCTTTACACATTTTTGTTGCCTGCTCAGAAAAAGGGTAATACCCTAAATAAAATGTTCCGATGATAAAAATGTCCATATTAAAACTTATTTTTATTCTCTATGCTTTTAATTTTAAGATATTAAAAACATTTATTTTATAAAAACATTTCTTTCTCACTCATTGAAAACTGTTAAATAGTTTTTATTAAAAACAAAGTTCCAAAGAAATATGTTTGCTTTGAGCTTTGAGTGAAACAGGAGAATATTAAAAAAGAGTTTGGACACTCCGGAGAATCAAATATTTAATGACATGTAGCATTAGTAATTCAAATTAAAAATAAATTTTACATTAGAATTTTTTGTACTTTAATAGTATCTCCTTCTAAGGCATAGAAATGGCATATTTAAAAGTTTGAAGTGTCAGATTTCATGGATAGCATAAGCAAGAAAACCTATCAAATATTATATATAAATACATTTTTTTCACTCGTTGTGCTTATAGTCTCGGAATCTAGGCATTTATCTTTCATTTCATTTCTATATTTACTTTAAAAATTTTGACTCATTTTTGTTCTTAAGATATCGATAATATTTTTAAGAACTTTCAGGGTTTTTATTTTGATTTTTAATCTTTACAGTTTTATGTTTGACAAAATATTGCTATTTAATTAGTTATTGCCATCAATTATTTCATGCAATACAAAAAAATTCAGGTTTTATAAACTCATTATAATCTTCAAAAGAAATATTTATTGTTGAACTTGAAGTTTATTTGCATTCGTAATAAAAGCACTCAGATTAATATTTGAACGAAATTCATCATGTTACACATAATTACTCATACAGTTTTACTCTAGATTATCAGGATAAACTGAAACTGGAGATAAGTTAACTGAATGAATATTATTTACACTAATTAAAAGTTTTCTCAGAAAAAAAAAAGGAAACGAGGTCTATAATCAACTTTTTTAAAACTGTTCTTTTAATGACAAATCCAGATTAGTTTTAGCATTTACTATAGAGCATTACTTATTACAGAATTTATTATTTATTATTTTTTTTTTTTTCATTTATAATAGAAAGAGATAACAATACAAAATTCCATTCGGAAACCAAGATTAAACAATGAGATAATATGAAGACTTAGTGGAAAGACTTTAGTTTCTGCACTTTTCTGTTCAAATCTTTTAAAAGAACAGTTCATGCCCTATAACAAAAATTTATTCAATATGTTTTCAAATTATTAAAATAACAGATTAAACTTCAAAATGGCTCTGAATTAAAGAGAACTATAATAAATAACTTAATATTCTCTAAAATTTATGGTTGCTTAAAGAAATATTGACGCAAAATACTTTAAAGGTTGAAATAACCTTATTTCACGGTACTCGAATTCAGTTTTGGATGAAAGTGATTATCTCTTTAATCTTTCATTCTAGTGATGAAGGAGGAATTGCGTCACAGTGACTTAGAAACTTCTTCAAGCGTTCGATCGGGAGAGCTAATTTAACGCACATTGGAGGAAAAAAAACTTCTTCAACTAACGCAACATATCCAATTAACAGTAATCTACTTTTCAGAATCGATACTTATTTATATTTGAGCCTTTGCTATGTACACAAGTATCACAGTGCTCTGTATTTCGTAAATGCTTTTCTCTCTCAATCAAGTGGGATATTTTTTAACATACATAATTCCTGAAATTAATAAAATGTCTTAGATCAAATTCATCTTTCACACATGGTCTTTAATTAGTCTTCATTTTCAAGTACCTTATCAGGGGTTTTCTTTAAAGGAATATTTTTGGAAAGATTTAAAAATAGTTTTGTATAAATTCTCATTTAATTTAATGTCAAGGGTTGTGATCATTCTACATGAGAACTTCACAAATGTGAATTTTGTTTAAAAATTAATTATTTGAATTCAATATTTTGTTTCTTGGTTTTGTATTATTCTTCGACACAGCGTTTATTTATAATGTATCAGGAAATTGAACAATTGTAATTTAAAAATAAATACAGAAAATTATAGTTTCATTATTATAGTACAAGAAAAAAAAATTTGAGATATCAATATTCATTATATGTATTATTCCTTTTCTCATTTTAATAGTTTTTTGTTAAGCTGTTTTGTTCTTTAAAAAGCACAAATATGTTCTTATATTCGTATATATTGACAGTGTTTTAATTTTATAGCACTTTAAGAGTTACTATTTTTAAATGCAAAGAAAACGTTCGTACACCTATTTTGAACGCATGTTTAATTTATGAAATGTTTTAATATTTTTTGATAACCCAAAAGCCTTTTTGAGGAGATATCATATCATTATAGAAGATCCTAAGCTTCAATATTGTTTTCATTACATATAGTAAAAGGAAACTTAAAAAATAACAATAGATTCATCTGGCTGAGTAAAAACATCCATAAAATTCTATTAAATGTCAGTGAAAACAGGACATTTATTAAAAATAATTCCAAAATATCAATTTAGATTTTAATCATAATGAAAGCAAATCCTTATCTTACGATATATTCACTGTTTATTTTCAAGAAAAGATACTCTAAAATTACCTTTATTATAAAATTTAATGCATTTTAGTTACGGAGAAGTGTGTTATAATACAACTATAAAGGAAAAATTATTATATTCTGTTATTATCAAAAATATATTCCTATTTTTGCATCTCATAATGCATTATAATAAAAAAAATTTAAATATTTATCAAGCTTTATTGTTTATATTTCAATACTACAAAACAGAAATCATGTAATGCAAAGTTTCAATTTGTTAAAAAACAAAAGTTTAATTTGTTAGCTAAGCATAGATTTTAATTTGATATTATTCGTATCTTTAAAATAATCTTTTCGAAAACATGAGTTTATCTTACATAGATTTACGGTAAAATATAATAAAATCAATTACAAAACAGTTTTCGTTTACAAAGCAAACAAAATATTATATTTCAATTAAAATTTATTTATTCATTACCTACTTCCCTAATTTCTGAAAAATAAATATTTTTTTATTATTATGTTCAATGCTTTATTTTTCAGTATGGCATAAGAACGCTTAAGAAAAAATGATGAATTATTTTCACTGCATATTAGTTTTACTATTTATATCAAATTTAGAAAATTAAGGAGAAACATTATTTTTTAAGATTAAGATTTTTTTATCCGAAAATAAAATGAGTGTTTAGAGAATGATACAAATTAAGCATTCTTTCAGAGAACGTACGCAAAGAGACGTCTCTCACTCGTATTCCTTTGCGACTGATGAGAAGCAGCATTTTTGTGTAATCAATTTAATTAGCAGAGTAGAAAATTCTTATTTATATCCTTTTTAATATCTATTTCATAATTTTGAGTCAAATTTAATCATAATAAAAAAAAGTATGCTCTTTTGGCTATCTTATAGGAATAAAAAAAAATTACAGTTTGGAAATTAAATTAATTTAAACGCAAAGTTAATTTAAACGCAAATAAAATTGAACATGAACAAATTATCTACCATCAAAATGAATTATAAAACTGTGTTTAGTATGTAAATATGTATTTTAATTAATTTTTCTTCAAAGAAAATTAAGTTGTCTCTTTCGTGAAATATTTTTGTAAAGAAATTCATGAATGCTCACTGAAAAAAAAATCATTTATCATTTTTGTCGTTATTTTACAGAAATATATACTTACTTTGTCTTTTTAACAGATACGTCTAATATCTCTTATTTTAATAAATGAAACGTACATTTTTAGTCATTTATTAATCCAATAAAGCATATCTTAATTTTCTTTGACCATAACGGATAAAAGTATTTATAATCCTGTGAAGATACTTTCTTCTTTCAATAATTTCAATGCATTTTAATGTGATACATTTGTATACTAATATGACTTAAATTATATTTTGTTCACTAGCATGATTTTTTCATGAAAAATCTTCATTTTGGAAAAAAATACAAACGTTAATTTTCATTGGAAAACTCAGAAAACAAAGAGACTTCTTCTCCTAGAGTGATAATATTAATAAGGCAGGATATATACAGTTTCTGAAAAACATATAAAATGATTGCATGTGGAATTTACTGTTTTCTAGCTGTATTGTTTATAAAACACACTTTTGCCTCAAATATTGATTCCAGTTACAGATTGCTTAACATTGTCAATGCTCCTCTCATTTCAGAAATGGTGACAAAATAAAAAAGAATCAACTCTCAAACAACATTAAAACGATATTATTATAACGTTGATATTCTCAACCGCCTAATTATCGTTATTAATTCTGAATCTCTTGTTTAACATATGAATGCTTCTTTTTCCATTGATATAGGATACAGCTAAGTATATTAAAATTAGTTCGTAATGGTGAGTTTTCTTGATCCTTTAAGTCTTTTTAAGAGGAGATATTTCTGCATTATTTCATTTTTCTTTTCTGAACAAGCTATCTGCATGTTTTAAATGTATAAAAAAAAGGAAAGAAACTCTGAAATAAATTCATTTGAATTCCTTCAAAATGTATAAACCATATTATGTCCAAGTGTATGAAAATAAATTACAGAAAGAAGATCACGAGAATGAAATTTAAATCACCTCACAAACTTGGTAAGTGTTTCTCGATAGCTTTAGTTTAGACGAGAATTTGGGAAACCAAACAGATGGATCACGTCATTGGTAAGTAAAACAATTTTTGTACGTTTTAAACAGGAAAAGTCGTCAAGATCTAATCCTACTCCTTGTAATCTAAATGGATGAAAAATTAAAGGTCAGTAAATCTACTGAAAAGAAAAGCTTAAATGATTTTACAAATTTATTACTAACATAAAATCCTTTTTCTACCTTCTTTTCTTTTCTGCTTTCATTGCTAAGCTATTTCCTGCCACTTTAAGGCAAAAATATAAGAATTATACACCAAGTTAATCATCTGTATACATAGAAATTACCTATTTCAGTGTGTTTCGTCATTTTTTAAATTAATGAAAAAAAAAGTATTAAAATGTTTTATGAAGAAAGAGTTTTCTAAGAAAGATAACATCTTCGAAAAAGTTGAAATAATTGTCTTTCTCTAATACTTCGATAAGCTTACAAATCTTATAAATAGTTCCTACTCCTTATTTCGTTTTCTTTTTTATCTTCTATTTTTATACTCAACCATTTCATTCTATTCTAAAAAAAGAAGACAAATACAAGAGATGAGCTCCAAAAGCTGTTATCTACAAAACATATAATGACGATACCGATTTTCAATATGACATAAACAATTATTTGAAAGTATCAAAGGTAATTCTTAAGAAGCGTTCGTATTAGAACAAAAGACTATTTTTATTTACTCAAAACTTACATTTCTATGCATTTCAACATTTCATTTCTTATGTGAAATACATTTTCCTACAACGAAAAATTATTATCTTCTAGTACAAAAGCGATATTTGACAGATTTGTTTTTATTTTCACGTGAACAGTTAAAGAAAACAGATATTCAACATGCAAATAATTAATGGGTTCCTAACTCTTTGAAAACACTTTAAAATTTTCAGTCACTTTTATGAAAAGAAGAATGGTCCCCCCCCCCATTTTTTTTTTCATTTGATAATGAATCATATTTTAATATTAATTCTCTCTAGACTTAATGAGGGAGATTTTTTTTAAAGAATGTATTATTCTTTATTTATTTTTCATTTTGAAATCATTACATTACAGACTTTAAAATTTTCAGTCACTTTTATGAAAAGAAGAATGGTGTTCTTATGGCTCCCACCCCTCACCCCCAATTTTTTTTTTTTTTTTTCATTTGATAATGAATCATATTTTATTGTTAATTCTCTCTAGACTTAATGAGCGAGATTTTTTTGTATTATCCTTTATTTATTTTTCATTTTGAAATCATTATTCTACGTTTACGTCAGTATCAGTACTATTAATTCAGATTTTTTTTAAAAAAAATATTTGCTTTAGAAATAAATAAATGTGTTACGATTGTTGTAAAAAGCATACTAATTTAAAATTTTGTAAGTATTTAATTCCTATTCAAATAATAATTCTTTCAATTTCGAAATTTTTTATTTCAGCAGAAAAATCATGAAATTATTATTCTTGTAATAATGAGACTCGATAATTTTTTAAAATCCACTGCATGGATGCACTCTTGAATTGTAATTTAGGTAGTTTTACTTATTTATACATTTAATTATAGATTAAATATAAAAAAGTAAATATTTAATATTTTTAAATGTTGTTTATCCGTAACACTTATATATATTTATTTAAAAATAAGGTTTCATCGAAAGATTTCACCGTTTTAAGGTTCAGAAACTTGTGCTTCAAAGCATAGCAAAGAGAGTGTGCTGCCATCTATCCATTATAATAAAAACTATTTGTTCAATAGAATTAATACTGCATATTGAGAACTACTCAATATATGAGTTACATCCGTGGGGCGATTTAAAAAATTTTTACTAACAGTGAACTGCCACAATAACTATTTCAATGATAAAAAAATGTAATCAGTTTCAAAATGAGCCCTGATAACAAGTGTCATTTGAAAAACCAATTTGCACAACTCTACAAAATACTATATATTGGTCCTGCCGAGTTGGTACGAAATACCTGAATTTTAACACTTGATTATGGCATACGCTGTCTTATTTCTCAAATGAATCATATTCTACCTTATCAAATTATTATTTCTATGATAAAAGTTTAAATTAGAAGAAAAATTGGAAATTACCTAAATACATTTTTGAAATAAAAGGCTCTCTCGGTTAAAACCCTTTAATTGCTACTGTACTGCCATCTATTGTTCGCTATATTTACTAAATTTTTAGAAAATTTTTGATTTGTGTTGCGTGCTGCCATCTACTGTTTTCTAGACTTACTAAGAGCTTGGATCCCTAAAAATGATTTTAAAAAATAGACTATTAATATGATGAATATGCTACTCTGATCATTTTGAAGAAGGAATTTTGATTTTTAAAATTTTTTCTTTATTTCAGAAAATTCCTGTGTTCGAGAAATGTCTAATTTATTTTTTACCTTTCAGATACAGTAACAAGACTTTTATATAATGAAACTTTTTAATATAGAGCATTCTAAAATATACATTTTAATTAGGGAAATCATTATTGATTCATAAAATATGTACAAAATCACTTTCACTTAATTTTAGAGTACATAATGAAATACATGAAGCTTCAAGACAATGTCATTCATAACGCATTTTGGTAATTTTTGTGGTTTTTAATTTAAATTAATACTTAAAAAATTAAAATGCCTCAAAAAAAGAGCATCAACCATAAGTGCTAACCATAATTCTTTTTTTAAATTTAATTTAGACATAATATTCATGGAATAAAATTATTTGAATAAATAATGTAAAATACGCATAATGTAAATAAAACTATTACTGACTATGTCCATAAGCTATTACTATCATTAGAAAGTTAAAGAAGTTAATAATGTCAATAGAAAATGAAACATTTTAGGAAAAGAAAGAAGTATACTGAACTAAAAATGAAATGAACAATCAATGAAGTAAAAAAAAAATTTTTTTTTGACAACCAGTTTTTCATAAGGGTTTGAATTTATAATTTATTATCATTAGTCAACTTTCTTAGACATCAGTGAAAATTTTTTGAATTGTTATCAAGTAAATATTGTTATTTCAACCTGTGAATTCCTTTTTATAGCTATGTACTTTTAGTTAGAACTTATTGTGAAAAAGAAAAGAAGATAAAACCGTTTTTTTTTTAATTCCAGCTTTTAAATTTATTAAAACTCAAATATAATACAGGAAATTCAGATTTTTCTTTCGAAAGACATTCATTTAATGTCGAAAAGTAGTTAAAATTTCAGCATTTATGAAGATCCGCATTCTAAGGTAGCCCTTTCGTTTACAATTTAAAACCGCAATCATTTTCGTTGCATTTCATTCTTCAATCTTTCACTAATTACAATTACCATAATATAGAATTTACTTTTTCAAAATTCACTTGGTAAGAAATACATCAAATCACATCCAGGTACTATTATATAAGTTCCACCTTCTCAAAAAACTCGTGAAGTAAAAAGTCATGAAAGCGTAAAAATCAATTTCATCAATTTTCACCCATTAATAAAAAGTAAATTTATCTCATAGTTTTCCTCTTGCAAAAACTTTTTTTTTCATTTCGAGGACTTAAGCTAAATTAAATTATACTCTTACGTAATCTTTATAGTATAAGTTGTCTGCCTAGAAAGGTGTTTAAAATTTCTTATTCAAATGCATTTTTTTTTTCTTAGAAATTGAGAAAATGCAAACAATGGGAAATTGCATTATTTTTTGAAATTGCATTATCTTTGAAATTAAACATTTTGATATTTTTATATCAATTTTTTGTTTATTTTCTTTCCTTGAACAAATTTTTGTTTCTTTCATTACAAGAATATGAGATATTGAAATTTCTAACACTAAACGCAGTTGTATAGCCTCATAAAGAATGCGTTTATGATCTCATAAAGATTATGAGCTTCATAAAGAATGAGTTCTACTGCTATACTATTTCTACTACAGAACTGTAGTGACACACGCAAACTTACTTCTAAATGGCAATTACTATGGAAATTTCGAACAAAAGGATAAAAGTAAATGCGTAGGAATAAAGACGATAAAGAGATGAGAATTTGGTCAAATTTCATCGTAGTTACATTTTATTTATCGCACTGAAAACTTTTAAAGACGTGTTATTGCTAAATAAATAATATTAACTGAAAGTCAATAAAATATATTTTTTAAATTTTTTTTTTATATATAATGTTATAATATTATTCATTAGCTCTTCAAAGCAGTTATTTTAATCAATCAGTGTGTAAATGAAAAGTACAAAAATTAATATTCAATTCGAAAATTTTCAATATGTTGAATTATTCTAAGTGAAACATGTTCACCTTTTTTTACAAAATGCTAAAATACTCAAACAAAAATAGCGACAAAAATCATTGAAAAAAAAAATGAAAGAAAAATCGTTATCAGAAATTGCAAGTGTAGCTTTAAGTGAATAAAAAATTCATATTTTTAGAATTATTACGGTTCTTCACAAGAAAGTGTTTTTAAAAATTCGAATTGTGTTTAACATATTAAATAGTTTTATGTTTACATTTGTATTTCTGATGTGTAAAATATGGATAGCTGGCTTGAAATATTCTTTTGCAGTTTTAGATTTGTGAATTTTTGGGGAAAAGCTACTTTTATTTAACTTTTATTATTTTATCATATCAAGTTTTTTGTTCTTTTCACATGTTTAGTTTTCGTCATTTAACAGTATGGATAAATATTAAAAATCCTTTACTTGACAAGCTGTTTTACAAATAGTAATTGAATTGGAATTTTCATCCATTATATCGTTAAATAATATTTTTTCCTTGTGTCTAGTGTATGTGTGAATCAACAGTTTTTAAGTATAATCCTGAAGATTTCATAATTTCTAATTTATTTTTAAGAGATGATTCAAACAAGCTGTGTTATTTTTCACCTAAAATGTGTCATTCACGCCTTTTTATGATTTCAGGTCAACGGAAGAAATATTCTCCTTATTCATCAGCATAGCTTTCATAGTAGATGCAGGAAGAGATATGTATAAAAGTAAGATATTTCTTTTCACCTATATATAAATTATTTCCAAATGGAGTTCAGTATATTTTTAGAACAAAGGTAAATGTGATACATTTTAAAAGTATCACAAGTAAACTTTCATTTCATGTTCAGGAATGCAACATTTTAGATGATAAGAAGTCAAAAATATTAAAAATAATTTATGCACTAATAATTTGAGTAGTTCACCCCATAAAATTTTATAAAGTTTAGGAGTCATATGTGATTCAAAGAATCTTCCAGAAAAAATTTATCTAGCATTAAAATTTTATAAAATGTAACCAAGCGTATAACAAAATTTTATCTGTTATTAAAAGTCTGTAGATATATTTGTCAGCATTTTTCAGCTTTTTAAATTTTCGGAAATATCCTTGTTTGCAAAGACTGATCACAAAAGTTAGGTTTTGATCGAAAATCATTATTTTAATTGTAACACTAAGTTTCTTCTAAAAATAATTTAAAAACATTATTAAAAATTATAATCACTAAAGAAATAAAATAGAGTATACTTTTAGTCAGTATTATTATTACTTAGATGATACTTAGATTTACCAACGTTTAATTTTTGAATCAAGCTTTCCACATTTCAAGAAGTTTTTATAACTGCCCAGTGGTTAATGAATTATATTTGTGATTTCATACGAATTGCTAAATTTTGAAATAGTGAAACCTTAACTAATGTGGTTGAAAAGGCACAATATACCGTTTGAATTATGTATAAAATAAATTTTCAACAATCAGTACCCTAACCATGATTTAAACTTCCATACGCGATTTCCAATTAAAATTCCTTTCTTATTTAAATTAATATGAATTTAAAAATACATAAATAAAGTATAGATAAATAGACTTTATTTTATAGAAATAAAACTTTATGTATTTTTTTATTCTTGAATTTTATATAAATAATTACAATTAGCTCAGATTTATATATCTACTTTTGTAGTCTGTTCAATTCCGATGACAAATACATTTTTGACAACTTTCATGGTAGCATCACATTAGTAATTCCAATCAATAACTTTTCATGCATAAAAATATTTTTCCATCACGTTTCTAGTTTCCTTGAGACATATTTTGCATAAAATAAGGTTATCGATATATTCTTCTGAGTCTTAAGTCAAAATATTCACTTCTCCATTTCTAGAGGCATTCACAATGTTTATCGGGAGTAACAGTTAAGTTAGAATTCATATTCTATTCTGATGTTTCAAAAAATTAAAAATATCACAGGTTACTAAAATGAGCCAGTCATCATTTTAGCTTCTCGTTTTTTTGCGTGATTTTTCTTTGTTTATTTGTAAAAATAAATGTTTCATTTATAATATTTTTCAATAGTTCAGGAACTAACGATGAAATTTACTATATTGATATTCGATATAATGAATATTCGAATTTTACATAGCATTTGTTATAGTTTAAATTCTTAAGTTGAACGCTGACTTTATCGCTGACTTTATCTGTTAACGCTGACTAAACGCTGACTTTATCTGTTGCTTGCATACACAAACGCTTACAGCAATTTAAATATTTTGATGCATTTTTTTAAAAAAAATTCGTTGTGGAAAGGATAGCAATCTTTGTGCAGGATTTATCCAAATGAACGACTGGATTTTAAATATTTATATTTTCAAGAACTATTACACATATTATTGTAAGCGATTCTCGAAATTAAAGAAAAATAAGTTTTATTTTCAGTTACAAATGTTCGATATGTGACCTTTTTTGTAACACGACAAACATCTAATTTGTAATCAAGCTTGTTCTTCACTTTTTATTGTATCACACTGTCAATTGATCCTAATGCTGCCCAAATGCGTAAAGTTCTTTAGGTGTTTTCAACATCGGTGGTACATAAATAGTGTCTTTGACATAACTCCATAAAAAGAAATCATATGGCGTAAGGCCAGGGGTTCTTGGTGGTCGTGAGATTAAGGGTGATTTACTGTCACTCGCACACCCCATCCATTCGGTGTGGAAGTTTCTTGCTTTAGTAAGCTCGAATATTCAAAGATCAATGAACTAGGACTCCATTTTGTTGATGCCCAAAATTTATGCTCTTCTCACGCAGTTAAAAAAATCAACCAAATTTGCAACATGTTCAGATAATTGTTATCTGATACTGTTTTTTCAGCAAAGAAAAAAGTTTCATACAATTTTGTTTGTGACATAGCATAAAAAACATGCATTTTTGAAGAATTTCTTTGCAACTGCACAATTTCATAAAAAGTTTCCCTTTCCCACAATTTGACATTATGACGGTTGACATTTCCTGACAATGGATGAAAGGTTGCTTTATCTGAGAAAATCATTTCATTTCCGAAATATTCATTTTCCAGTTTCTCTTGCTGGAGAACAAAAAAGTCAGATCGACAAATTTTATCGTCCGCTGTTAATTGTTGCTCTAATTATAAGTGATACGGCTTGAAATTAAAAAAAAATTCTTAAAAATTTCTATACTGTTTTCTGAGGAATCCCAAGATTACTTGAATTCCTCATTATTTTGGACAAAAAGATATATATATATATATATATATATATATATATATATATATATTTGAAGGGGGGCGGGTGTTTCGTGAACTTTGATCAAAACTCTGCCTCACTCTCTCCACCGTTTTTTGAGACGCGAAATCGGCCACTGCTTTTCTTTTTGCGCAAGCAACCTACGTATTTAAATTGCAAATACCACTTCAAAATTTTCTTGTGAATTGGTTCTTAATCCTTGCACGTTCTCTGATACACTAAAACTCTTCTCTGTCAATGTCGTCATTTTTGGATTTGAAACGCAGCGTTTTATGGATGTGTTGTCATCTATTGATCTGCTTTGGAAAAAAACTTGGTATATATATATATATATTAATTTTATGAACCACTTACTGCAATATTTGTAATAGTTTCGAAAATACAAAACTTTAAGAATCTGGTCATACATTTGTGCTATAACCCTCTATAAATACTTTAAATATAAAAAAAAAGGTATTTTTTAAATACTTGCACAAATTTTGAATGAGAAAAATTAATCGATAACACAGCAATTTTACTAATGAAGATATATAATTATATCAGCTCAATAGTGTCGCAGATAAATTTAGACTTTTAACTTGCTCTTTTATGGAAGTGGTGGATGGTAGTTTTGGAACTCTTAACAGTAAATAAATTATTTTAAAAATAATGTAATTTTGAATTATATCTCTTTACCAAAATACGCCATTTCCCCCCTATTCGTATTATGTAATAGGCACTATTCAATAGGCATGCTTTTTATGTATTATCCTTGTCGATTTATTCACTGAATTTAAAATAAAAATCATTAAGAACGAACTGTTGAAACTCCAACGAAATTATTTGTGTTATAATGTACTCTGTGAATAAATACGGTACATAAAAAAATAAATTATGTTTATTGGGAGAAAATAAAGAATACGCGCAATAGATTCAAATATCTTATTTGGTCACTTGCAGTTAGAATGCATACTGATATAGCAGTCAGGCAAGGAAACACTAAATTCTGCTTGTGACCTTCTACAGCATATTTATAAATAAATATTATAATCAGGTCTCTAAATATTGAAGACTTGTACAGCCGTCAAAAAAAATCACCCTTAATGACTGTCGCAATTCTTATTGCGGCTGGATGAAATTGTTATCAATGTAAAGTTTCGAAGGGAAAAAAATTATGATGTTATTGGATTAAGTAGTTAATTAACCCTAAAAAAGAACTACCTTATAATCGAAAAGGCTTTTTCGAGTATGATTTCAAATCTTGAGATTAGCTTACGTTTCAAGTTTCGTAAAATTCTGCTTAAAAGTCTCTGAATTGTGAGGTTTTAAAAATGGGTTCCCCAATGTTAACAGATTGTCTTAAACATATGAAGATTTGAAATTTTCTATTAAACATTTTTCTAATATGTTTACACCAATAAATAAAAAAGGTTTCCCAATTTCAAAAATATGAAAGAGTTGGAAACGTAATGTTATTGAAAATAGGGATTAACATTAACTATAGTTCTGGAAAAGACAAATTATGGCATACGAAAAAATTAGATATTTAGATTCTCCTTATCATGAAACCATTAAATTCAAATTTCCATACTGCAATCCCATCATATAGTTCAAGAAATATTTATGATTAAAATAACGACTGGAAATCGAGGAACCTTAAGAGGCCGTATACTAATTTATGCTGTTTAATTATTGATCTACTTATTTTACAGAGTTAAAAAAAAGGGGGGGTATTATGAATTGTTTGTGCGAAGTAATTTCAAAACTTCATTTAAAGGCAGATACATTCCTCAAAAAAAAAACGTGTAGAAAACCGTTAAAAAAAAAGATATAATTTCTGTAGAGTAAAAGAGGTGATGCGTTCTATATTATCTAAAAGACTTATAAAATAAATCACGAATATTGTTTAATTAATAAATTCATTTAAAACTATGAAAAATGAACAGTTCGAAAACATTACGTGAGCACATTATGTCTACTCCTTATTAAGTTAAATGACTCAAAATGAGTAAGTTCTAAGCAGCCGCGGTTGTCAAGTAGTCATTTCAGGAAACTCATGGTCGGTGTTGGCTTAATAAAATCATGGGTTCGAGTTCTAGAGCCACTAAAGACTCGTCGAGCAGAAAGATGGTACACATTAAGCCTGTCAGGGCTCAAAGTCCTGATTTTGGGATATTGTAGAAGTTTGGAGAGTGGGGTGGTAGCCCAGGTATTGTTCTTGTCACTTGACGGTGGCTCAAAATTACAAGGTTCGTCGCCAATAGCCCTCATGAGATGAGATCGTTAATCAGTAGTCACTAATAGAACTTGCTTCTCTTTAAGGCTCACTTTCTGCACAGTTTAAACTTTTCTAACAACCAATCAGGGCGTGGTTTGGTAAAAGTCGTGAGAAAAATTCAAATTCTGAGATGGATATAGAAGAGGGCCGTCTAAAAAAGAGCTTCGACAACTCATTTTATGTTCCACCTTGAGACAAGAAAATGTGTATAATCCAACTAACATCCCCGAACTTAAGAAAATTACAGTGGCAAAATGATCAGTGATCCTATTTATACATATACATACATACATACATACATATATATATATATATATATATATATATATATATATATATATATATATATATATATATAAGTATTTTTTTGGACCATGCTGTTTCCAAGCCATGTAAAAACATGCACATGTACATGGCCTCTTAACTGATCTCTTCGAATATCTCTGATATAAACAATCAATTCAAATGAGACTTGGAAAATAAACACTACTCCTACTATAGATCCTTTTTCTACCTGATTCTGTAAAAAAAATCCATTATGAGGGTAGAAAAATTTGGGAATTTTCAACTACGTTAATTAATTTAATTTATTAATCCATAATAATTAATCCATCATAATATAATTATCTTTGAGGCATTAAGAGAGATACCAATTTTACCCATCTCAATTAAGATTTGCGAATATTATTATTAACAATAATTAATAGATAGAGGGTCAGATTTTTTTTTAATACTATCGAATGATAATGTTAAATGTCCTGACTGGTTTTGTGTGTTGGCAATTAATAGGTGGTAAATCTGACAAAATCAAAGACATGTCAATACGTTGGAGGCATATTTGAGAAATTTGTAATATACTAAGGAGTATTATTCACTATAAAAATATATGTAAGAAGTTTTATCATAAAAGACAACTTATATGGCTATAAAATGCAATCTTATGACATTATAAATACAAAAAAAATTAAGAAAAGTTCCCATCTAACTCTGAAAATAGAACATCACAAAAAAATATGATGGTATTGTGTAATTCTTTTAATTCGTTCTGAAATAACTAAAAGATGAATAAATTATTGACAGATATACTGTAAATTTTAGTTAAAATATTGCTCTTTTAAGTTTATTTCTTTTCAAATGGTGTATGCTTAAACCGAATGTAATGCAATGCCTTTGTTTAGTATTTGTAGATTTTTAACAAAACTTTCATCAAGGAACGTACGAATAACTTATGGTTTTTTTTTTTTTTTTTTTGTTCCTATTTTTAGATTTTAATCATAACTACTTCTCCCATGCTTGCATGGAAGAAGGAAGTACTCCGTCAGTAGAATTTCCTTTATGGATAGCAAATTCCACGATCAACGAAACTCAAGGGGAAGTATCCCTGACTCAGCCGTGTAAGCGAGAAAATAGCTTACTCTTCCTACTCCTGATGTGTGGCACAGTGTGGCTTGCCGTATCCCTCTATAATTTCAATAAAACGTAAGTTTCTTCTATCATCATCAATTATTTGGGTGAAAGAAAAGCACATTTCTCTTCTATTTTACCAATTTCTTAGAATCTAAGAATATGAAAATTCCCAAATGAATATCTTTGTATACAAAGCATTTCAAAAAACGCAAGCAATTGAATCGCCATAACTAAAATTTTCATTATGGTAACTCTTAGTGTGTAAAGAAGTTTATCTTTTTTTGAGGTATAAATATATTTATCTTCACCAGCTTTCTTTACTTATAAACACATTATCGAACTATGTACAAAAATCTAGATGATAAAATACACTAACAGCTTAAAATTAAGTAAATTTTTTATAAAACTTTGTCATTGCAAAGCATGAAATTAAAAATGGATTTCATGTAAATCAAAACATCTCGTTTTTCAAGGATCCAGATAAATAGATACCCAAATTCATAAAAACAAATTATTAAGACGAAATAGTTTAAGTAAGGGATTTCAACGAGTTGAATTCAATAATATATAATAAATTAAAAAATCTGAAAATATTAAACATTTTAACTTCAGTTCTTTCGAACTTTCATTTCTTTAAAAAAAAAACAGATATCTCATATCAGAACCTACTTGATGAGAAGATCATCAGCCTTGTTAAAATTTCATAATGAATTTGCCAACATAATATTATAAAGAAAGGAATTTTTCAAATTTCAATATGATACTGATAATCTCTCGAAAATTGTTTGTAATTATTCAATAGCAATACATAGTAACTGACCTCTCAATTATTTCCTTAATACATTGTCATATAAATAACCAATCTATTAAATAGTTATGTTTAAGCGAATACATACAAAAAGTATCAACGTTATTGAGAAAAGCAAGCAAAATAAAAATCGCTTATTGAAAATGATCACAGCATTTGATGCTTATTTGTTGTAATTAGGTTTTATTTTAAAAAAATACATAATATTCTTTTTCTTTCAGGCCGTACCTTCAGGCCAGCAAACGTGAGATCCTGGCCGACTACGCCTTGCCTGTAGCAGTTATCTCGATGAGCTTCCTAGGATCATTTGTATTCAGGGATGTGGCAAGTAAGTTACTGATTTCTTTTCTTATGGTAATAAATCATCCTTTTATTTAAAAGCAATAAGAAGCATCGATTAAAAAACTCAGAAATATAGATTAATTTACTTTAATCATTCCAAATGTAAAGGTTGTGATAGCAAACTATGCCTGTTCGCCTCTTGAGACATAGCTAAACTCAATGTATTAGTACTAAAAATCAATAAGTCAATCAAGGAGACGTTAGACCAATACACACAGTATTTATTGGTTGATTGCTAATATAACGACAATTATAAATGCTCTCCCGGACAAGGCCTTAACTATATTAAATCGATCTACCAGTAATAATCTAACTGACTCTTACCACTAAGATCACACTGAGGCTATCTTGACTTCTAGCATACATTGACCAGCCGAACAATTGTAACAATTCCCAACTCCGACTCTGGAACAATTGCCGAACACTAGAAACACTCAACCTCTCTATCGCGACTCTCAATCTGAGTTTATATATTTGCTAACTCTCCTGCTTCACTTCATTTCTACCTGCTTTCGATTTACATATTCACGTTTCATTTTTGGTTGGGCAAAGGTTGTTTAGCAAAAGCAATCAATCTTAATTAAAAGTCCCCAAGGTTAATGAAGAGAAAACTGCGAATAGCCCAACGTAACAAGGTAAAGAATGTAATAGTTGACCCCTTTCATTTTCATATACAAAAGTTATTCGAATAAACCTAATTTTAAAAAAAAATTATTTCTGCATATTTAGTTTGAGCGCGATATGCTTAAGTGATATTGAAAAAAAAAATGTACAATGGATACCTAACTTACAAACACAGTGTTAGGTGTTTAGTTGTATAGAAATGCGTGGATTATATATATTCACTTTCCTAAGTAACTTTATTAGCCGTCAAAGGGGATATTATTTCAATAATGAATAAATTGGTCGCCTCCCGTCTATTTTTCAGATAACGTATGAAATGCACGTGACATGTTTATTTTCATTTTATGGCAGCATTAATTACATTTAGTTTAAAATATATTCAATTTAATATTTTATTGTTTGCTTTAATTTTGGTTACATTTAGCTTAAAACATATTCAATTTGACTACTTATCTTTTGCTTTAATTTTAATTCTGAAAAGAATTTTTTTGTCCACTTCAATATTTTGTCGCTTACTTTGATATCAATATTTGAGCGAATAATTTAATAATTATTTTTTTGAAAAAGTTAACTCCTTTGGTTTCTACATCTCTTCTTTGCAAAACTTTGCACATAACATTTTTTTTTCCTTTATTATTTTTGTATGAGCATTAGTTTTCAAAATTTACCATTGAGCATTATTCTTTGCTATTTTCTGTGCCGTAATCCTTTTACCTTCTTGTCTGCCATCTTAAATGTTACTCAGATCACAAAATCTAAATTTTAACTTAAGTTCAAGCACAGACTAAGTGATTAAAATAGTTAATTATATTTCAAAAATTGAGTTTATTAAGAAACTTCTATTAAGAAAGGTACTCTAAAATAGTTTCACGTATCTATCTACAAGTACTAACAACTTATGTAACATATCAAATATTTCGCTAACAGGAATATGATGCAAGTACATCATCCAAATATTCAATTAACCAGACAGCATTAGTTCCTAGTTTCTACAAATCACGTAGACACGCAGGAAAACTTCCACTCACTTCCTATTACTGATCTTATTATACCTCAATTAATTTCTCTGTCGCTTTTATACGACTTGATTAATCTATTCACTCTACTTTTAAAGTTTACTTAATTTGCTTCAACACGTTTCATTTGATTGGAAAGAAGTTCAACACATTTAAATATAAAGTCAGAAGGAAACCCCAGATGTTAGTTAAGGGAACTTTCACGAATAGCTCATGTTACACTTCAAATCCATCCATTTGAACCAAATGAAGTTCAAAATTTTTTTAACAATTTTTTTTCTTCGTATATTATAATACTCATTTTCTTATTTCAATTCCAATTATTCCATATTTGTAACTGAAAAGAATTACATAAAAAAAGAGACAGTAAAATAATACTAAGTTTAAATCTACTTTGCATCGTGAAAAAAAGATACTTGTCTATCTTTTAGAAAACTCGGATCAAAATTATTAAATTATTTAAGAAATCATATCTATGTTTATTCGTTGAAACTATGCGTTTGGGAACAATTATTTCAGTGTTATAATACACACAACAACAAAAAGTTCTACTGAATATCAATTCATAATTACTTTAAAAAGGTACTTTTTCTTTTTTAAATTATTTTCTAAAAAAATATAACTCCCCAAATTTAGAAGAAATGTGTATTTATAACAGCAATTTAATTCCTTTTTTTTTTCAGCGGACCAATTCCGTTACAGTGACAACCATCCACTTACCCGAGCTCCAGTTGAAGAGCTCCCGTGGACGGCATCTATAGCAGCGTTAGGCATGGGATTTGCCTTATCGTTGCTATTTTTTATGGACCAGAATATTTCAGCAGCAATGGTCAATAACCCTTGCAACAAGTAAGTGTTCTGTAAAGAGTTTACACCATTTTTTTTTCGCCCCGTAAGCATCTATTCATCCTTTGTTTTAAATAGATGTAGTATGAAGGGATTTAAATTTTTTTAGAAATAAAAGCATTCATCTGCTTCATAGGCATTAAGGATAATACCTAAAATTAGATAATAATCAAAATCTTGTAAATACCAGGAGCTAAAACAATACATATATATATATATATATATATCTTATTTATTTGATAAATAGGAATATTTGATTTTACAACTTGTTAAGCTTATGCTTAACATTCAATACCGTTAACCCTTTTTAAGGTTTTCACCTAATGGAAACTAAACCCTCAAACTCGTTAACTGTCTTATTTCTCTTTTTCTAGACTGAAGAAAGGTCCAGCCTATCATTTAGATTTGTTTGTGGTCGGAGTTGTGAACGGATTCCTGTCCTTATATGGACTACCATGGATGCATGGAGTCCTTCCCCATTCACCCCTCCATGTCCGCAGTTTGGCGGACGTCGAAGAGCGTGTAGAACAGGGACATGTCTATGAAATGTAAATATGTCTTGCTTAAAAATATATGCACATTTGTAAAAATATTTAGAATTCAAATTTAGCATAATAAATAATTTATATCACTTTAATATACTTATTCATAGGACAAGTTCTTCATAATTCAACATTAAAGCAAAAGCCTTTTTGAAATCTATTTGGCATCTATAATCATCGTACTTAGGTATAATTAGGAGAACTGTGGGGATGCTGAAACATTTTTATTTTCGTTTCATTTTACAATGTTTACCCTAGGAATCTTAATAAAATATAAACTTAGGCCTAGTATTTTTTCCAACGGTTACAAAAGTTTCAAATGCCTTTCCTATTTCGTATATCTTCCACGGTAAATAAATAATTTCAAATATATGCCTGTAAGACAGTAAAACGTATTGTTAACATGCTTTGTATTAATTATTTATCCCGTTTAAAAATCTGAGAAATTTCTGAGATTTTAAATTTTATAGTCAAAGAATGGTTCACTGAATGGTTCGCTCTCTTCACACTGATTATTTTGTTATCTCCCCTCCCATTTTGTTTGTTAAAATAACATAAATTGAAGAATTTACGTCACAAAAGAGGGCACCACATTCCCCCCCCCCATTCAAGTGATTGCTTTTTAACGTCACACTAAAAGCAACATGAGGGCCATTTTTGACTCTTGAGGTTGGGAATTCTGTTCAACTACTTACAACAATTTTATGTCAGTTAATTTTTTATGGTGAGGAAGTAAGGTTATTATAATATGGAAATAACAGTACTAGGTAGTCCATCAAATCACTACCTTTACTTGAAATATTTGATATATATTGTTATATTCTACCACACTCTCTCAACTCTTAAATAATAAAGATTAAACATCTGATTTTCCGTTCGTAATGTGTTTGTTCAATTATATTATCTATCATCGAATAGCATTTAAATTCGAAGTATAATAAACATCAAATAAATGACAAAATTTTAATTAATTACAGAAACCAATATTTATGAAATGTATATGCATTACAAATTTTAATCGAGTTTTTTTTATGTGAATTTCTCTTAATATTTAAAGTAATAAATAAATCAAACACTTTATTCCGAAAACAGAACAGAAGTCTTTGGAAACTAATTCTTCTGAATGATCGAAGTGATTTTGACCATTTTGTATATGACTTGCTAACTGAAATTCATATTTATTTACTAGATCTTCAAAGACCATATACAATTAATATTTCACTTTCGTTTTTCAGAATTGTGAAAGTGAGAGAAACACGTGTAACGGGTATCATCTCGCACATCCTCATTGGTTTATCAATATTCTTGCTCCCTTATCCAATGGCCTACATTCCAACAGCGGTGCTGGACGGACTCTTCTTGTATATGGCCATCACATCGCTCAATGGGAATCAAATGTTTGAAAGGATCACATTATTATTCATGGAACAAGTACTTATTTTTACTGTATATCAAACTGTATTTTGTTTTAGTTATGATATATTTAAATATTTTAATTGCTTACAACAATTGGACAGTTTTCAATATTTGAGAACAATTCTCCAATTATTTTCAAATAAATAAAGTTATATCCCTTCATATAGCTTAATATAAAGTACTGAGTGAAAGCCTTATATATAATTTTGGATAATCCAATTCAATCTGAAACAAGTACCTACATAATGATTGTTTGAAAAGTTTTTGATCTTAAAAAATGCATCCATTGAACTCAGAATATATTTAAAAGATATTTTTTGCTAATCAGGCCAATATAAATCTTAAATTCTGTCTGTCATCGTTTTGTATTTTATTAGCAGCTGAAGTCAGATAGAACAAGTCTTCGAAGTATATCACCAATGAAATTTTTTGAAGATGAGAACAATAAATACCAGTCCCATATCACTAAAAACTATTGTCACTAATTTACAAAAAAACATTATGAATTTTCAGAAAAATATGAAATAAAAAAAAAAGTTTAATTACAGATCTATTCGAAATTTTACCATTCAAGAGATACACAGAGAGTTAAAGACAAAAATTTTAACTTATCGCTAAAGGTAGAATATATCATAAAATATACTACCCTTCTTTGGATAAAAACACTTCAAGGAAGGCGTTTAAGATAAAATAACTGATCGCCAGTAAGAACAACAATTAATTAATTTCATCTTTCTTCACAAAGTAAATGGTTTGAATTTACTGTGCAAAATCGTAAGTTAACAATTGTAGTATATATTCTTTTTTACAAAATTTGTCTAGCGTTAATATCCATTATCATACAATTATTTAATAGGTATTATGGATACTGATTTCAGAAATTATGATGGGGTGTTTCACAAGCATAAGAAGGGCTATACTGATAATCATTCAATGCTTTAACTCATTAACTGTATTTTAAATTTATAAAAAAAAATATATAATTTAGTAGGAGCTCTAATTATATTCTTGAGGCTAAATTGATCCTTTTGATATATTTGTCATCTAAATTCTTATTTCATGCTTATGTTTATAATTTGATATTCTTATTCGTCTTGTCATATTTCACAATTTTTTACTTTCATAAAAAGGAATTTAATGTAAACTTTTATTTTTTAACTCATATTTTAATTTATAATTTCATAGGCAGCCTATCCCCCAAATCATTACATACGAAGATGTCCTCAACGAAAGATTCACATCTTCACAATGTGCCAAGTGTTTCAATTGGCTATTATGTGTTTCTTTGGATTCTCTCCCTGGTCATACGTTAAGATGGTCTTTCCCGTCATCATTTTTCTATTACTTCCATTCAGGTAAAAATATATAGTACATTAGTAAAATATTAAGAAATTTTCAATTTTAGGGTAGAATTTCTCTCCTAAATATTCATCTTAATATGTTAATATAAAACCCTTCTCATTATAAAAATACAATTTCTAAATCTATTTTAACTGACAAATATGTGCATGAGAAATATTCTTATAGGTATAAAATCGAACTATATTTGTGCATATTTTATCATTTATTATTGTAATCGTAATTAATCTGAAATTATTATTGAAAATTATGTATTTCATTATATAATTTAGTTTTAATATCTGTTACTAAAACTTAATTTCATTACTTTTGTATATATTTGTCATAATAGCCTAATTTATATTAGCTTTACTGTTTTTTATTTATTTATTTTGAGAAAAATATTGAACATAAAGACAGTTCCTCATAGTTTATTGCATGTCATTCGGAAATAGCATTAACTAATTTACCTGCTTTAACTGCATTTTCTATCTATAAAACTAAACTTCTAATGTAATTTTCGAAGATTGGTTACAAATCATTTCTGCATCGGTTTGCAAATTGTCATTATATGTATGTATAGTTTGATGTTTATGTGTAATTAAACACTAATACTTTAATCAGAAACAAATTAGGTTTTAATCTTAGTAATTAAAAAATAAAACAATATGTAAGATATCATTACTCTACCACTGAGTAAAAAAATGTATTCCAAACATAAGAATTAAAAAAAAAAAAAAACAATATGAAGAAAGAAAAATAAAAATAAAAAAATAAATGTTCATATTTAACTATAAAAGAAAAGCATTATACATTACAGAAAATTTCAGAAGAAGGTAATTCGTATGAAAAAATAAATTGACATTCTGAAAATTATCAAAAACTGATAAAAATATTGACAAACTGTAAAAGCCAAAAATTTGAAGAAAACCAAAAATTGGATATATATTTAATGTTGAATGAGTAACAGACTTGAGTGTTGAGCTGGTTTATTCTAGTATTATTGGCCAAACTATATATATATATATATATATATATATATATACATATATATTAGTATAAAGGTAGACAAAATTGTTCTTTTATTTCAGTAATCAGAAAATTTCACTAACGATGCAAATATTTTTTCCTAAAGTTTAAGCAATCTAGTAAGAAATCGTGTATGTGATATCAATGTGCCTACCAAAAAATCTTTTACAATAATAATAATAATGTTTTTTATTCACCTTTTTTTAAAAAAAATTACGTTGATTAAGAAAATGAAGGCGTGTTTCAGTGTCGATGAATAATACATTTCACTATTAACTTAAAATTGGAAAAATATATACTTCCTTGTACATAATCAAAAACATAAGTAAAAATATAATACTTTAAAATCCTTTTGCGAATTAATGTAATTTCATGAAGCATATTACCATTTACATTTAGACATGTGCTGCGATTACCAATATATAATCTTAACAGTAGTGTAGAAAATTAACAATGCAAGTTTTTTTTTTCAATACGTCATCAAATTAAGATATTTATTATTCAAATTTTAATTTTCAGCTAGACATTTTCAAAATTATTTTTCATTGAAAGTTTTTCATTTAATTGCTAACTTTCAGTGCTTAAATTTTTTTAAATGGTTGCATCAGATGGTTGTAACTACTAAATGCTGTTCATTTTTTTAAAATACTCTACTCATATAATGCAAAAAATCAAGTAAGAGGAAATAATATTAATAAGATTAAAACTGAAAACGTTTTAAAAATAAAATAAATTTTAAATACTTTACTACTAAAAAACAAGTAGCACAAGGAACTTAAATAATTGTAAAGCTTTTCTATGCTCAGATACATTTTTAACTTAAGAAGACAGAAGCCAAATAAGCACAACTACCTCGCTCACTTTACTCAACTGCAAAAGCTTAGGTTGTTAAGAAGCTGGTATTTATATTGTAACATTTGTTTTAATTATCTGGCAATATTTGTTGGTTTATAAATTGGAAATTTTCAAATATGAATGAATAATTAATGCAAATATACTTAAATACTTTTAAGACATTGCATATTTGATATGTCGAAAAAAATGAACTGATTAAAAAATACTTGTAAAAAACATATCAACTGTTTAAATACGGTATAAGTAATCCATTTCAACCAATTAATACTGTTACATAGATTACTTTGAATCATTTCTAACGTTTGTTTCTCTTTCTAGGCACAAGGTAGTCCCATGCCTTGTGGATGGAAAGTATTTGGAAGCTTTAGACGGTGAGCATCAATGAGGAAGGTGATACATTTAGCTCAGTGAATGATAAGTCCCTTTACGTTTTTCCCTCCATACTAGCGGATGCTTTTGATGGAGAAACTTAGGTGCCTGATAGATTCCCTGGTCCTCACACACGAGTGCCTCAACCACTTGCATAACAGTCCTGGATGAAAAACTGCAAACAACTTTCTGTGGAAGCCCTTCTTTGCCAAATAATGCTCACAAAAATAATTAACCACCGAAAGCGCAATGAAGACTTTAGCAACGTTTGGGTTATAGTATCTAATACACTATACTCAATCTGATTCTGTACCAAGATGGCATTTCTTTTTCTATATTTTCAAGCATCAAGAATATTCATATAGTATTCAAGTTATGTCTAAAATGAAACTTGTTATTAATGAATTTAATTTCAAGACATTCAGCACTTTTGAAGAAAAGGAGTAGTGGCTTTCACAAAATGAACCTGATTGAGGAAATAAAACTGCTAAAATCCAGTTTCATGACTGGATATATTTCGCTGAGGACCAGGAACTGTGATCTGCAAAGGCAACCAGATTTTTTTCTCTCAGTTCATCACACATCATCGAGCACTGGCCAGAACTTTGCCCTATTCAGACTCACTTAGGGTCATCTCGCTTGAGTTGATAAACTGTAAAGGTGACAATCTAGCATTGATTATACCTTAGGTCAAGCACTGTGCATCTGGTCTGCAATAGAATGCAAATATAGGAATTTACATATGTTAACTAAAACCCATTATAAGGTTTTAATAATATGATAACGACAAAATAATATATATATTAATGCTATCAAAATTACCAGATCTCAATATTGATGTTAAATTAAGTCGAACATTGAAGTGCATGAAGAGGTTATATGTTTCAATCGTTACTTATTCCATTCGGGAAAATTGTCCAACTATTAACCTGAAACTGCATGGTAACTTTTCAATTTTTAGTGCAATATTTCCTTTGTAAAATACAGTAAGGAAACTGATTTTTTCTAATAAATTAACACTATACATATAAAACATTTTTCACGCATTTAAAAAAAATATATTTAATAATGTTACACATATTAACATAATTATTACAATATATTTCTGCATCATTTTTGTAAAAGAAAAATTATTGCAAACTATTTTTTAATCATATAATGTTAAAGTAAATAGTTATTATAATTCTTTTCATAATCATTTAATAAATATAAATGTATTTATTCTAAGATAATTTATGAAACAAATATAATTTGACATTTGATGTAATTCTCCTCTCACAGAAAAATGAAAATATATTCTTTATGCATCGTAAATGATTGAATAAGCTTTTGGTATTTTTGGTAATTAATACAGGAATACTAATCAATTTGAAAATTGTTGAAAAAAGATTGTGATACTTATAAACAGAAAGAAAAAGGTAATTACTATTAATTAGAGTTTAAGAAAACGTTATTTGCAAATTTTACATACCTTTACACATATATGCATACTACTATGATTCAATAAAAGAAATTCCTTTATGCATATTAGACAAACATTTCATATTTCGAATATTATAAATTAACATCAGTAAAAGTTTTGAATGTTATTACATATCTTATCTTATTCATATTCAGTCTTCTTGCATTCAAACGAATATTGTTGAAAACATTGCTTTCTCCTTGTGATAGATTATATAACAAAATATTTTTTTTCCAACAAATATTATATGCAGTTATGGGTATAATAGTTCGATAATTCAAGGAATCGTTATCAATTTGAAGAGCAAACAATGAAACTAAAAAGTATATTGTTCATCGCATCGTTAACCTTTAAAAAAAAATCAACCATTATTTCTTTATTAATGTTCTTATTATTCTTGCAATTTATTTTTATATCTTCAAATCATAAATTATAAATTCCAGTAATTTTTCATGACGCGTTTTGAAGTATCAAATTTGCCAAACTAACAGTTTATCAAAATCTAAAGTTTAAAAGGAAAAAAACCCACTATTCTTGTATTTATTTATGTGTTTTTATTAATTCAGTATTAATTCTCTTAAATTTAATAAACATAAGCCAGTAACTAGTAATTTAAATCAAATATTTATCACACTTTCGGTTTTTTTTCCCCTTTGCAAAATTATATTTATTTTAATTTTAGGTAAAAGTTCACTTTAAAAAATATGCTCTACATTTCTTAATTATATTTACTATGTTATGAAAATTAAGTTATCATCGTCATTTAAATCGCAGAAACTTTGAAAAGAAAGCATTAGTTGA
Organism: Nephila pilipes; assembly: GCA_019974015.1. Taxonomy (NCBI): domain Eukaryota; kingdom Metazoa; phylum Arthropoda; class Arachnida; order Araneae; family Nephilidae; genus Nephila; species Nephila pilipes. The sequence goes on along the minus strand of BMAW01040677.1, from coordinate 635,730 downwards.
ATTTAATCTCTGTATCTCTTAAACGAAAAGAAAATCATTCAGGATCGTCAACATAATTTTAAAAAAATATTTCAGATTAAATGGAAAGTACTAGAGTATGTATTTCAGAATTAGATGACATGAATATTGGTAGATTACCAGGACATATAGAACTTTACTGATAATGATACACAAACAATACCTGACTTTGATACTAGAACTGACGGAATACTTAACTGTTTTTGGTCTCAACACAAGCGTGAACGATGTTTCAGCGTAATTAATTTAAATTATTTGACAATGGATATTTTAAATAAATTTACATTTTAAACTATTTTCAAATTCACAAAGCGCGAAAATATTCAGAAAAATTATAATAATTAGCATTAACTAAATAATTAAATAAAAAAATTAATTAAATAAAAAATTAATTATTTAAAAATTAATTCCAATTGTGTGTTAATAATAATATCAAAGTAATGCCCTACAATAAATGTGTATAATAAGCTATTAGAAATACTGTAAAGATGTCTTTTCAGAATGATCGGGGCGTTTACTGCCATTTTTAAGACATGAACATGCTTTATACACCTATGAATTATAAATGAGACGTTGAAAATTTTATTTTATCATTAAATATAAGACATTGGAAGATAAAAAATAAAAATTCAGCATTGGATTATGTCGTTATTATAAATTGCTAACAAGATAATATTTCTGATTGTAATAAACAGATTAATTATCGTTTTTTGTTGAAAATTATCATTATTATTTTGACAATTATAGTTAGTTTGATAAAAATTGGCAAAGAATTCAAAAAAGTATTTGTTCACCCTTAGGATTTCAAAGAAGCATAATTGAGATTAATGAATTTCATATTATCACTTTACTTATCTCGAACATTTTGATAAAGCTACAAAAAGAAATATCACCTCTCTAGAAGAATTAATATGCTAAAATCCTGTTTAAGAACTATCAGTTAATTTTTTCTCGAGAAACTAACGCTTAGAGCATTTATTGAAAACTAGTTACACAAAAAGTGATTTTATGTTCTAAATATGTAGCTTTTCAAGTATTTTTGTTATTATTTCAATATTATAATGGTATAAGCACTATAATGTTTAATTTTTATTTATGCCAGAGTTGTTCCGAAATTGGTTTCGATTCCAAAGCTTCTTCGTGTGAACGCTCTAAAATATTTCATCTGTGAAATTTATTATTTCACACCTTTGCATACTTTCAATATTGCAATCTGGAAATAAAACTAATTTTGCCAAAATTATTTAATTAACTATGGAACTTTAAATGGACTATGAAACAATAGTATAACTTTCTCACATACAAAATAGAGTTCAAAGTGCTTCGACTACAAACAATCTTTACATATATATATACACACATATATATAGGCTATAAGTTTATCATACCGAAATTTGCTTTCATTCATTAATCAGTTTCTATAAATGTATTTTTATAAAAAAAAAATGAGAAAGCAGTATTCAATTTTAAGCTCTTTCTGTGAAAGAATACTGCAAAAGGAAAAAGACTTCCTCTGACAAATCCTTTTTAAATGTAGAAACATGTATTAGTGTTTTAAATGATGATTATCCTGATATATTCGAGAAGATAACTGCTATGGGTGAGGTGTTGTCGGTCAGACCTCAAGTGTAAAAACCAAAAAAAGCAAAACTTTTAGTCCAGGTTTTTTTTTCCTACGAGTCACACTCATATCAGGAAAGCAAGCTACAAACGATACTAGAACTTAGTGTGTTTGTCAAAGGAAGAGAACTAGTGAACTCTTTTACCAGTTCAATTTCTAGTTCGAAATACTCCTCAGCATTGGAGTCTTTCTGTTTCCTATTTCAACACAAATACTCTACCAGCCGATCGAAGAAGGAAGGAGTTATATACAGTGTCCATGTTTCTTTCCCATACGTGTGCTAAATAGAAAATTTTTTATTTATTTGTCATCAATTTAAAAATGCAGATTGACAGATATTTTTGTAATATCTTCAGTGCCAATTTAGAATATCCTAAGTACATAAAATAGAATTACTTGCAAGACTTCTAGATGGAAAGTAGTTGATTAGAAATAGTGAATTTCACTAAATTCTAGTTTAAAATCTGCAATTTCAGTGTTTTAAAACAAATAGATTTGTGTTTCACTCTTAGATGAATATTAAAAATCCGTAAAGGTGCCATCTATGATCGACAGCCTCGACTGTTGGCTTTTTAGAATATAGAAATGCTCTTCTAAATTCTCTATCAGTTGAAGTTTGCTTATTGTGCATGTGCTGTGCATAAAGATGCGTGCCTTGGAAATTGGAGTTCTGAAGAATTTATAAAAGCAGAACACTCTCTCTATATATCTATCTATCTATCTACAAAAAAAAAAAACAATTTTAATTCGTATTCAAACAATTTCAACAAGGTTTATTGAAGAGTACGAATTTGTGAAGAAATATTGTATAATAAGTACAAGGTGCAACTTTGCGCATGGATACTCAGTTATATGCATGTATGTCAGTTTTAATGTATATACATATATATATCTGTATGGTATACTAGAAGGAATATTATTTTACTCTCCACAAAGAAAGGAAATAATATATATAGATATTTAAATTCTCTTTTGGTGAATAAATCCAAAAATCAGGCATTTCTGGTGATGCAACTGAAAGGCTTAAAACATTTTCTCCTCAATACATTATTAAGTATAACGAGAGTGTTCTAAGGAATATATTGTTACGATCCATATTAAAATTTTAATCAAAATGTCAGTTTATATAAATCTCCGATTGGTTTCGTGGATAAACTTTCTACTCAAATTATGAAAAACTGTCTTGCAGCCTGATTTACAAAATTTATATGAGTGTACACTAGCTTATATATAAATACTTTATATGTATTGATGGTGGAAGACATGAGTTATAAAACTATTACACTCAGTGTTATCCCTCTTTATATACATATATGTGTGTGTGCACATAATTCTAAGTTCCTTATGAATATTAAATGTAAAATTGAGTTTGCTTATTGTGTAGATTTAGGAAATGTGCCGTTTATTTATTTACTGATGACTAAGGAGAAATAATTTATAATACTAAGTTAAAATACTTTTTGTTTATTTGATCTTCAATGGAAGTCACCTTTGAATTGTGATGTTGTTTTGAATGAATTCTGTACATTATTTTATAAAGTACAGAATATTTTTATAAGCCCACATATTTAATGTGAAGCATTTTCTTGGTTTGGTGCATAAGCTGATTGACTGTATAGTGACTTAATATAAGAAAAACATTTACTGTAACTTAAACAATAGCTGACATTTATTTTACCTAAATTTAACAGCCAATGTATAAAAGAATTTTGAAACTGTTGTATGAAATATTGTTCCAATGCTTTCACTTCTTATGAAGGGAATGAGAAACGTTATATGTATGATATATATATTTCAAAATCTCATAGAAAATTTTATTTATTTTGAGATTGTTAATATTTCTAATCGTTATTTTCTTAATTCATATAACTTCATTGTTTGAAAAACTTCTCTCAGTGAAAATTCCCTCTAAAGAAAAAAAAAATATTTGACTGAAAAACGTTGTTATCATTTGTGTTTAATTTTTCCAAATCGTAATCCATTAACGTCTTACTTTAAGAGTTTCTTACTCCTCTCATTCTGAATATTTATATTCCTTTCACAATGTTTATTATTTGCAAATTGTCTTTAGAATTTTGTTGTGTGTGTGACATTTTGTTGATTTTCTTGACTGATTTATTACTATGTATGTATAAAAGTATAAATACATATATATATATATACATGTATACAGTTTTACAACGCAAAGAGTTGAATTTCAAAGCAGATAAAACTTTTGTTTCGAAATTTTTTGGGTATAATGTCATGCTTATGTGTAAATAAAGTAGCTCGTGTTCTCAAAATGAAGTATTCGTAAATAGAGTAGGTATGTGAAAGTTTAGTCTAATATCAAAAAGAAAAAAAGGAGGAATAATCTTATTTTTGTAAAAACGTTCTTTCAATACTGTGAAAAAGACATGTGCAATTAGGAAGTTGTATGAAATATATGTTGTGATTTGCAACATGCTAACACACACACACAAAACTATATAAAACAGACAAAACATTAATTTCATAGAATTTTTTTGCGACTGTGCAAAAGAAAAGGGGGGGAATAAGAACTGAATTTTAAATCGAAGTGAATGGCTTTTGTAATATTTGAATTAGTTAGGTGTGTATAGAGTATTATTAAATCTAGAATACATAAATCTGAAAATATCAAAAACTGCCATCTATTCCAGATACGTATTTGTAGGGGGAAAAACCTATCAAAAACTCTATAAGTAAATTACTGTGTAAAATAGATAAAACCGGAAATTAAATTCGATACAAATACAGTGTTTTAATCTGAGATGTGATAATGGTTGCAAAAATACTGTTCGGCTCAAGTGACTGAAATATAATTCAAGTCTTTTTTTTAAAAGTGTGCTATAAACTACCGATAATTATTTTGCAACGGCTTCTTTACATGTAAAAGTGTTCTGCATATAAATATGTAAGCAGACCCGCTTATAGTAATCAGTGCTTTCATTATACTGTCCTTAACATGCGCATCTCGTAAAAATCACAATGTTTTGTTTCATTATCCCTATTTCATTATTTTTATTTCTTTTTTCCATTTTCAGTACTTCTAAATAAATGAATAAAAAAATTTCATGTTTGAATAAAACTGAGCAATCGTAATTCGATAACAGATAGACAAAGCAGACACATGCAGCAATCTATACTAAGTAATAAATAGATATTATATTACTTAAATGTGTTATTAACTAAAAAGTTTGAAAATCTCTCGTTTTTTAATAACTAATATATATAATTCGTAACTTTATTTCAATATAAATCTCGTAATTCCGTGTCTAGAAGTGAGACAACAGGAAAATTATTTCCCCTAGATAAATATGTTATCCTACCGAGTCTCTTTAAGAGTATGAACAGTATGAATATAATTAGAAAAAAATATCAAATTAGCTCAAAAACTCGGAATCTAACTTTTGTCAGTTAGCACTAATCAAATATTACAGAAAATTATTTTTTTGCAAATTTCTTAGTTTTATGAAGAAAAATAATGCTTAAAATGCTCAAAAGTACAATAAATTATGTACTTCTGAGTCTTTTTGCGAAGCAGTAACGTAAAGAATAATAACTAATAGGAATTATATTTATAAAAATAAATAATTAAATTTTTATAGTGTAAATATTTTTTTTGTATTTGAAATATTAAAGTATATTTAAAAACCAAGCTTGAATAATTTTTGCTGTTTTCCATAAAAAAAAGACCACAAAGATATAAATTGATTTCTATTGTTAATTTAAACTGATGAGCAGAGCTCTACATGAAATTTTTTAATTGTTCAAAATATAAAAGTTTATGATTTCATATCAATGTGTTTAGTAAATTGTAAGATTGTGCATGTAACTATTTAGGAAAAAATAGTTTTACTATATAATGTATTTTTCTCTCTATAATTATTTCATTTTAAATATATTTCAATACACTGATAAATAATTCACATTTATTATTGCTATATATATGTATATATTCTGTTTTAATAGCGTTTATTTTTAAAGAATATTAAGTTTTTATGTTTAAAGTGAATTTAATTCATTCACATGAAAAGTTTAAGCATATTAAAAAAATGCTAAAATACATATATTTTATAATAAAGTTTATCCCATTCTCTTTGAAACAAAATTTTAGTGTGAATATTCTAAATAAATAGAAATTTTTACTGAAATTATATATATTGGTCATTGTATATAAAATAAATAGCCAATGATAAGAAAAAGTATATCATCCTTGTACTTGTGTAGTTGCAGAATAATTTATGTAATCAAATAAATCAAAAACCAAATTAATTACTCACGAAAGAATTTTGACATGCTTAAATGCATTAAAAACAAAATTCAAAGTTTCAACATATTTCACAAATCTCTTTAAACTTCACTAAAGCAAAACTTTTTAAAATGGTACAGCAGGTAGATAAAAAGAATTTCATTTCACAAATTAAAGAACACCTATTTTTAAAATGATTTAAGTTTAAGAATTAGGTCATTAAAATTAGAGAAGATGGCAATATTGTATTAGCAAATAGATGAAGTTGTGAATGGTACTATTGCATAAGTAAAATATAGATAGATTTGGCCATTTTTTTTTTTTTTTTAATATTGAGCTATAGTTCACGGAATTGAAAAAAACAGTTACACTACTTTATTAATGCAACTTAAAAGAAAAGAGATCTTGGTGAAAAATCTATTAAAATATTGAATAAGGAAAGTTACAAGCACCTTACATAGAGGATTATACACTATTAAAGAATGAATAAGAAATACACAACAAGAATAGCAAGCATAAAATTTCATTTAAATTTCATTTCTACAAATATTTATTATTTAATTATTATCTTATTTGAAATCATTTTCCTTTTTAATCCTCAAAAGGAGTTGTTTGTTGTTATATTTCTGTGTTTTCTGTGTAATATCTCCTCTACACCTTGTCTATGTTTTTAGTCATGGATACAAATGCCCATTGCCCATAGTGTATTGCATTTTATGTAGTTACAGGAACCCTGACTTTTGTATTAACAGTAGAAATAAAACTGTAACTGTACATAATTGTCCTTGATATCCCAATGCCCATTGTAAAGGCAATTTGTTTAAATATAGTATCCTTGTCTGTAGAAAACTTTTAACCAAGAATGTTCATAGAAAATGTTTGATGTTAAAGAGCGGTTGATGGTATTATCTATATAAGATAATAGATGAAGAACATAATTGCATAAGAAAATGAAATAAAAATGTCTTATTAAATTTTGACTTTGCCTGTATATATGTAATATTATATTGTATGGGGAAATAAAAAGGGACTATGAAAAATAAACAAAGACTATTATTTTTGCATAATTACACATACGATTTTCATGATAAGCATACATATTAATTACCAACAAAACATTTTTAACAATGAATTTATCCCTCCAGACAATGCCAAGAATTCATTATGAGAAAATTATTGAAAAGTCAATAAAATTGTTTTTGAATACTGTGAATATAATAGCTCTAATTATTTTTAAAATGATAATAAGTTCGATATTATTATCATTATGTTTTCATAAAAGGAGTTTTCAATATGTAAATATGCTTAACACAAATAAAACAATGCATATTAATTGCATTAAGAATTGGGAGAAATTCTGATAAATATTTTTTTATGATAAAATAATAAATTTTTCAAAAACAAATATAATATAAAGTTATTGTATTATATAAACATTTTAGAAATAAAATCTTCACATTTCTATCTCTTGAGTTCTATATCTTAAGAAAATGCAATTTATTATCTTTTATCATCATACTACACATAGGTAATACATTCCCTTTTTTAAATATATTTGAATATAGCATTTCAGCACTTAGTAACTAAATAATTTCTGAAATAATTCAGAAATTTAGAATTGAAAATGAAATAGAAGAAAAAAGTACATTTGAGGGGCTTTCAATGACTCAACTTATTCGACATTACAAACTCAAATGCAGCATTTAAATTTGATACTCAGAAAATAATTTTGCAATTATGAGATACTTTTTTGTCATATTTTCTACACAGTAAGTCATATTAAAAACAATTTTAGAAAACATTTTTAACCTTTTTTTATACTGAAATGTTTTAAGAATTTAAAAAAAAAAAAATTTAATTAAAAAAAAAACCATGCAAAACATTAAACATGCTATGGAATATGTCATTTGAGGCTCATAATACAAGTATAAAGAAATAAAAAATCTCAAAGGATTAATTTGTTCTTCTGTATGAAACACAAAATGTAATTTTGTTTTTTTTACTACAATACAAGCAAAATGCTTTTTTTTAATGAGGTATATATAACAGGTATAACAATAATGAAATTTTTGTTTGTTTCTTTAGTGTAGTAAAAAGCAGTTGTCTATAAGCCTAATAATATGCTACTTCATAATTTTTTCTGTGACCAGTTTCAGATATTTTTTGTTGTGTACAACATGAGATATTTTTCTAATGTACAGGGCTTGTTATTATTCTTATTCAATTAAATTAAAATTTTGGCCTGATGCAAGTAAAAACTTTTTGCTTGCAGCAACTAGCTTTTTAAATGATACTTGAGGTTTTGATTACAAAATGTCCTTCAGGTTTAATGCAATACATTACATGCTAGGAGTTAAATGTGTATTTAGTTTGCATGGTTTCATGCTTTCAAGAGAACTTTATTATGAAAAACAACATAACATTTAACATAATAAATCTAAATCCAGAGTACAAACCACTACTTTTGTTGACTTTTAAGTACCATGATCTACTGCATTATCAACACAATTTTTATCTTTTCTACTTTAAAAAGTACCATTTATCCACCATAAAAAAACACTAGCACTAAAATTGAAAATAATAAAATTTAAAAAAAAAAAAAAAAATGAATTATAACAATCAAATTACTGTGGTTTTTCCAAAATTCATTTTACTCATTCTAGTTTGAAAATATTTTTTAAAGTTTCTTAAGTGAAAATTTCATATCAAGTCAATCTGAAGTCTCCTTTAAAACAAAACGTAATTTAGATGTGAAAATACATGACAATAAAAAGGAATTTCACTTTTAAAAAAATGATAATAGAAAGGGAAGAACATAATTACATGTCATAAGAATTGCCTATAAATTTACTTTTCCCAAATAATAAAGAAAGCATATAATTAACTACAAAAACGTTCGCAATTCATCATTCTTGGAATAAGTATTTGTCTCTAGTTCAGAATTTCGTTTGTCTGAAAAGAACAATTATTTTTCCTTTCTTATTAATAAAAAAGTTCACAGAAAGAAAAGATTAAGAGATTTTTTGTTAGTTAACAGATAAAAGTTAACTAACAAAAAAAAAATATTTAATGTAGTTGAAAAGCTAGAAGAGCCAATTCATTTTATGCTTACTTATAACGAAATAAAACAATCTTGCCTTAAAATAAAGTAATTCAGAACACAAATTACTCTCTCGTTTGAGCATGAGTTGAATGAACTGATGAAACATTGAAGATCCTGTGACCAATCACAGTTGGCAAATTGGTATTCCTTCACTATCATAAGCTCATAGATATACTATATATATATAAATTTTCCATACTGTTTTGAATTAATACATCTGCAAGTTTCGTAAAGATCAAAGGATTGAACATCGTCAATGTGAGGAATTCTTTAAAATCCTAGTTCCTGAGTGAGTGAGTATTACCTAATTTACAAGAGATGGTTATGTTCAGAAAAAAGGATTAAAAAATTTTTATGATTCTCGAAATGAAATCATGTTGTTCAGGGAATTAAAAACAGAATTTAGAGTCAGATTTGGCATTTTTAGTAACAGATCGCTTATTTAAAGAAGTTGAATCATCATGGTGAAAACCAAATCGTTCAACTGAGTGTTCATTAGCATCACATTTAGAAGCCACCTGCTCGCTATTGGCAATGAACCTCATAATTTGGAGATGTGATGAAATGACAAGAATGAAACCTCGCTCTTTTCACTTCCTTATCTCCTCCAAGAGGTTTTGATCAATAAAAGATTTAACGTGCATCAATCCCACAACTAGGCAGTGACATTGACTCGAACATACAGATCGAGGAAAATTTCGACAATTACTGTAGCCGATCAATAGGTAGCCATATCAATATTTGAAATGAAATCGAAACTACAACCATCTCCAATTGAAGTAAATGACTTCTTGCATTTCAACATGTTGGCTATGCAGAGCTTAGTGAATGACAAAAACACTTTTTTGATATATGAATTTAAGAAAAAGTGTCAATAATTCAGGAAAAATCATGCCTTTTGGTATACTTAAGACTCCCATATTTATTTGGTTCAAGTGGAATGCATAGAGCACTATCTCATGTACAATTTAAAGGAAAATTATATATATTTTTACTGGACTTCAATAACATTCACAGTGGCCAAAATTGTGGAAACATTTTGGAAAAAGTGCATTTATGAGCTTTGAGGGTGTTGAATTCCACATAGTTTTGAGTAACATCGAATTATATATGAACGGAAAGATAACCTGATTTAGAATGTAAAGTAATAAAGCTCATTTAACTATCTCTAGTATAACCAAATGACCAGAAAAAAGTACAAATTGTTCAGGCACATTTCTTTCATTTGATTGTAGCCATTAAGAAAGAGTGCTTAGACAGCCAATCAAGTGTTTTCTTTCGGCGATGAGCAATGTTAAAGTAGGATTTGGACAGTATATTAAGTTACTGCTATCAAGCTCTGATTGACTAATTTTCTTTTTCTATTCTTTAAATTAAGTGAAGTTATAAAAATGTTTTCTTACATTTAACGAAATTATAAAACAAATTAAATAATGGTGCAAATAGTTAACTGTTTGTTTGGAAAATGATATAAAACAGCATTGTTAAATGAACAAGGCTTCAGTCAGAACAGAACAAGATCAGTAGACAGAAAATGTATACCAGCAAGTAATGATAGAAAAAATAAGAGTCTGTGTCTAAATAAGAGATAAAAATAATCAGGGATATGATAATTCTATTGACATTGCACTTGCAATACAAGAACTACTCAAGAAAAATTGTAATGCTCAAAAAATCGGTGATGTACCTCGTGAATTTGAGCATTGGTTATGTGAAAAGTCCTTGGGGAAAATGCAAAATGAAATGGTAAATGAAGTGTTAATTTGTGTACATATCTGTTCACTACAGACTACAAGAAATAAGTCTTAGAGTTAGAATTCCATGGGGAAAAAAAATTTCTTTTAATCATCCAAAGCTAAACAAATTGCTTCTATAAGCAAATTGGGCTAAAACACATATTAATTAGACTGGAGAACATTATATGGAGTGATGAAACCAGAATTAGTCTGTTTGATAATGATATCATGAAATATTTAAAAAAAAAATTCCAAATTGCATAAAACCTATTGTAAACACCTAGTCAGTTATAAACTGGAGTTATATGTCAACAAAGAAGTATCAGCAGAATTTCTATTAATAATGAGAATTTATATGCTCAAAAAATACATAACTGAAATACTTGAGAATAGTCTTGATATAAAAAAAATATCTGAATAACTAATTGCCTCAAAGTCATTTTTCCCAAGGATTATGAATCATTTTTATTTCAACAGGATTCAGCTCCATGTCTTGTTGAGCGAATAGTGGATTTAAAATTATCATATATTCCAGAATTAGCATGAAAACAGCCTACAGCTCAATCCAATCAAAAATCTAAGGAGCCAAAGGAGCTTGTTAATCAGAAGCAACCTTGGAATAGTACCATGTCAACAAAATTCAATCTTGGTTTCATACCGTTACAACTTCAGAACTAAAAAACTTATTCACTCCGCAGGAGAGGGTTGCAACACCATAATTAAGCTTTAAAGTTTCCCAACTGGGGATTAACTGTCATAGTTGGAATTTTTGTACATCATTCTTTTTGTTATATTTTTATAAGTGTTATTCTACTAAAAAAATCCTTTACAACAATTATTGCATTACAATCTAGATAATCTTTCTACCAACATAAAAATTTATTAAATTACTCCACAAAAGTGCTGATATAAGCTACCAAATAACAAAAACAGTTTTTTTAAAAGGCTTGCACAATTTTGACCACAAGTGAATATTTTTCCAGAGAAAAATATCCCTCACTTAAAAATCATACTTTATTTCTTTCAGTTATTTGGAAGCATTTATTTTTTTTAGAGCAGCTATTTACAAGGATGATGCACACAAATAAAACTAGAATCAAAATATTTGATAACCATCTATTCAAATGAGAGAATCATCGAAAAATTAGTGTCTCAAAATCTCAAATACCTCCCTCTTATTTCATGTTGCCATCTTCTTTCAGTCTGATAGTAAAACTCAAAAGAATTCATGAAGTTTAAGCTATCTTATTATGTTAAGTAAACATTCAACTTTTTTCCTTATTAATAACCAAGTTAGTATATTTTATTTATTACCATGTTAGTGCATTTTATATGTGGCGCACAGAAGCTGAAAGTTTGAACACCATTGGTCTACATTACAACATAAAAGTTTTAATCAAGATATTTATTACACATGCCATATTAAGGAAAGATTATAATTATGTGTTACATGAATAAATTCAAAAAAAATGAAGCAAGAGAAATTTTTTATTAAAATTTATAAATATATATCCACTATAAAGGCAAAAAAATATATGATTGCGTTAAAAGCTTCAGTTTAATTATTATTAGCTAAATAGTTACACCACAAATTAAATGCAAGAACAATGATGATCATTATGTGAAGCTTTATTTATGTACACATAACAAAGCATCAGTAACAAACTTATATAAATTTAAAGAAATAAAATTTTGGTAATCCAAAATCTATTATTTTAAATTACATGTATTTATTTTTACATAATATATATATGTACAATCAAATAACTTTGAAAAGAAATATCATGAACAATATGTACAAACTAAAAACTCTGAATATACCTCTGGTACATTAAAAACAATGCCATTAATTACACATGGCACTCCATTTTTAAAATTTATGATAGGTAATGAGTTCAAAATGTAACAGATTTAATGCAGAAACATACAAGGCCCAGAATGTGACACTTGCACTATGGACTCCATTCTTATTGCCAAAACAAATAAATCTAAATGCACTTTTCAATACAAGTGACAAATGCAGCAGATGGCGTTGTAGCTGCACTTTTACACATTGTCAAAATACAGGCTTTAAAATTCATGATTGGCATCCACACATTAGGATAATTTGTAAGTTCAGATGAAATGCTCAAAATTTTGTTAATACACTGCTTTGACATTTCTAATTCACAATGAATGGTAAAGTTTATGAAGGCAAATTTTACAACTGTGTTGATTTCATCATCATACATTTTCCATTCTGTACACGGCATGATATGCATTCCTGAGAAGTGCATATGGAAAGCAAGATTCTAATAAATCCATAGTAAGAAAAGGAGATTCTTGCACTATTAAATCAAGCAAAAGGTAAACAGATTCCCTATTTTTGGTGGCTTCTTTATCATTTTCTTGTCCAAGCCTTAACAAGCTAGAAGATGCAAGCTGAAATAAAAGAATATAAATTTAGAAGTACAGTTACAAAAAAAAAAAAAAAAAAAACATATGTAACAGATTAATGTAAAATGGGGATAATCCTAAAGATTTTATTCATACATTCATTTTGTTTTCTAAGTGTTGAAAATATTTCGCAATATGCAATACAATATTTTGAAATATTTGTGCAAAAAAAGGTTCTGCAATCAAATGATATTTTAACTTACAATTTATCGCAGGCAAAAATAATTTAGTTAATATGTTTTGTTATACAATTAAATAATCATGACTCAAAATTGCTCTGGCAGAACAAAATGTTTAAATGCTCAAGTTAAATGCTTATTCCTCCTCTGATTTATATACAAATTAGAGTTGATATGTCTAAAAAGGTTTCAAAGATAAATGGCTATTTCTTCCAACCAGGGATCAGAAGAAATCTAATAAACTTGTCACTTAATATATGTTAGAACTTGAGTCACATTACGTAAAAGAGCTGTTTACAGGATTTTGAAGTAAGACTAAATGTAATTACCATTGCATTAGATGCTTGTTTGTTCAGAGATATTAAATACATAAGCTCAAACAAATTTTATACCAAAACAATTATTGAAATTTACTACGAAAATCTCTCTATCAACAAAAAAAAAAAAAAAAAAAAAAAAAAAATTGAGAATAAAGAAAATTTGAAATTATGGGAAAAAATAAATAATTAATCCATAAAGTAAAATCATACCGCTAAAAATTCTTTTAAACGATCTTCTATATCCCCATGCCCACAAATAGTAAACAGGGCACCTGCTATACCATTGATTGCTTGAGCAAGACAATGAATATTATTAGTATGACCTAAAAAGAAAAGACTCATAATGACACAAAAAACAGGCTAAAAAATTCATTATTTTGAGTATCTCAGTTCTTTAAAAATTTTCACAACAAAGTAAAGTTATAATAATAATTATTATTATTTTAGAGGTTGAGCATGGGCTTCAACACTTTAAAACAATGATGAAATTACAAGGATGTAACCCAAGTTCATGCATTATTCTTATAACTTCTATACCATTCAGTGCGAGAAATTTGAAGCCCCGTTCAATATAAATTGTAGTAGTCAGAGTTTATTCCAGACAACTGTTATGTTAGAAATTGGAAAGAACACATTATGTGATTGGATATGAAAGTTATGAACTTAAAAACCAATAAGAAAACATGACCCCACAAATCATATAGTTAAATTATAAAGCATACAAGCACACTAGGCTACACATTCATTTCATATTCCAGCTGCAGATGTAATAAACTTTAAATTTGCTATATAGCAAAACAAGCTTTAAGACATTGAAAATTTTTTTTTAAAGTAATATTTCAATAAACTGACATGTTTATATTAATAGAAGATATTTTGAAAAAAAAATCAAAAACATAATTGATCATTCCTCTTTTCAAATGATAAACATTCAAATTAGAAACAGCTTTGAACACAAGTGATATATTTAAGTTTATATAAAATACAGCAATAAAAATACTTTGCATAGTTCCTTTTGTAAAAATTTGCAGTTCTTTAATAGAATCTCCTTTTTTAAAAAATCACATTCCAACATCTACGCTGCACTCAAACTCATAACATTAAATTAGAGAGCAGTTTGGGGGAAAGATGTATTTACCCATTTAAAATTAAAAGTATATTTCAAACAGGCAGATAACCATATTTAAATTTTTAAAAAAATGAAATCTAATTTCAGGTGTAAAAACACAGTTTTCTTTCCAAAAGCAGTTGGTAATACAATTTTTATTAATAACATATATTAAAAGAATATAATTAGTAAATATAGGATCTACAAAGAAACAGTAAGCAACTCTTTCTTACTGGAACATTAAATTCAATAACAGAATTTAGATGTCAAAAACTAATGTTACTGAAATCACAGCTAAGGTCTTGATACACTGCATTATATTGCTTCATGTCAACTCTAGTAATAATCTTTGTTTATAATTAAGATACATTTGAATTTAGATGTGAGTGAGTGACTGTAAGGTTTAATTTCGCAAGAGCCAAAGTAGGCTATGCTGATTTGAATTTAGATAACTAATACAATTAATATGCTCTATTAGTTATATATATTTCTTTAATTTCAAGTTATAGCTTAAAGGTGACTTTTCTCATATGTTCACTTTCACATGGGAAAAGACACCAAAAATATATGAAAACATTTTAAAAAACTTTACTAAGCAATAGCAGGTATTAACAAGAAAAGCAAAATAAAATAGGATAATATATTAACAAAATTACTGGTTTGTTATATAACACACTTCTGAAATATTTAATATCTTTAAAAAAAAATTCATATGTAATTTAGAATGTAATTCAATTGTCTTAGAATGTAATTCAAATGAAAAAACATTTTTCATATTAATATTTGAACAATGCAAAATTTTCAAAATATATTCACAAAACAAAATAAACAAAACCTTCTAAAGATGCTTTATAGTATGACCCTTCATTGCGAGAGAGTTTTGGCAATGAAACAGCAACAAA
The DNA here is from genome assembly GCA_019974015.1 of Nephila pilipes. Lineage (NCBI taxonomy): Eukaryota > Metazoa > Arthropoda > Arachnida > Araneae > Nephilidae > Nephila > Nephila pilipes. Next base: position 620,055 of record BMAW01040677.1, on the reverse strand, counting down.
AACCATCAATAAGCATGCCACAGTATATTCATCTTCACCAAGTTCTAAGGAACAAAATAAATATTCATTTAATAATCAATAAAAAGCATTATATATACTACAATGGTAATAATCAAAATGAATAGTTGTCAAATAGTATGGAAAATATTCAACAATCTAATAATGCAAAGTTATGATAGTGAGTATTTAGTAAAGATAAAAACATTGTCTTCTAAATAGTCTTAATGCTACAAACATTTTGTTTATTTGAATTTACAAGAGTTTGATGAGCTTTATATTTCTTTACAGCAAACTGAAATTCACTGTATTTGTAAAATTACACAAATTTTAATACAAATAAATCTGTAAACGTATTTGAATATGGTGTTTCTCAAAACTTTTAATATTAATGAAAAGATTTTTTAAAAAGGCAAGAGATGGGGGAAATTAAGTCAAGCAATTTACAAACATACTCAATAATACTAATCCACTATACATTTGTAAAAATGAACTACTTGTATGAATTTTCAAACAAATCATTGTAATATATTCCTTTTAAAAATAATGAGAGTATTTTTATTATATAAGTTTTTTTGCAATCACAGTTAATATAATTGAGTTGCTGATAGTTACTACACATTTCTTTCACATTAAACACACAAAACATTAAAAAAAAATTATAAACAGATTCTAAATTGATGTAAAATACATGGTCATATAATTGAAAATTAGTAAATCATTTCACCTCAAACTTTTGAGCAATACAGCATATCAGGGGAAACTTGAAATTCACAATACAATAAGCTCAACAACATATTATGAACGATTCTATTGTGTAAAGAGAAAGTACTAAATATATAATCAAATAACCACACAATAGAGAAATCTACAAATAATTCCTCCACATTTTAAACTTCATTTTCAATAGATTGAAATGACAAGAAAATTACCTGAAATAATCAAAAGAAGAATAATCATAAAATATTTATATCCAGTTCTTCAAACTGATTTTGAATTCTTAAATGTAGAATTAAAAACAGAGTAAGCAGAGAAAATCCACAATTAACCGAGCCCTAATTAATCAAAACTATAACGAAAAAAGAAAATGCAGTCTGAAAAAGATTATTATTTTATAATGGTATACAAAATAATTTTTGAACATTGCATCAAATGCTAAATGAAAGCAGTTAACTTATACAGTTCCATATTTAGATTGTATAAGAGGAATTAAACTGCCACAGAAAAAAATAAATAAATAAATAAATAATGATATAATGTCAACTTGTCTTTTAACAATTATAAAAAAATAAGAATGAAGTTGGAAAAGTGCATTTCAATTAGAAGTATTTAGAATAAACATTAAAAAAAACTAACAGTACAGAAATAAAAATTTTAATTTATTTCATATGAAGAGTCCAAATATTTTTATATGAACTTTTTAAGGTTTAAAAATTCTTAATAAAAAGGGTTTTTAAGAATTAATATAAAGCTCTTTACAATAAAAAGAATATCAATGAAATAAAAACATGTTTTTTAAAAAATAAACTGACTGGTAAGCAGAAATTCAAATGTAACAGCAAAATTAAATGTAAAAGCAGAAATTTATAATAATTCATCCCAAATGCATGTTTAAGTGACAGACAAAACATGTTAAACATATGAAAATGAAAAGAATGAAAATTATTAATAAGGAAATTTATTTTTGCACGTTTAATCCTATTTTCATATACCTGAATAAAAAAACCCTTTTCAATATTAATTTTCCTAAATAAAATAAGTATAATTTTTTTATTTTTGGTAAACCGGTCTGAACATCTATTAGCATTTCATTATTTTTATTTAAATATCAACAAGTATCACAAACTGATGAGAATATATAATGTTTGAAAGTAGTCAATTTCGGTCATTTTTCATTAACACAAGGGGTCATATTTGGCCAAGTTTTACCAAACACCTATTAATTTCACGCACAAAAATGCATGTGATCCAGACAATATTCTACAATGAGATGAAAAAACGGGCGATACTCATAGACTGACAAGGATAATAGAGCAAGCACAGAGAAAAATCACTAAATCTCCCAGAGGCCCACAACCTAAATTTACCAAAGATAAGCCCCATATGAGAAAGGAAAAATCAGTCTGACACCTCAAGGTTGTGAATCACACGCTAACCAAAAGATAGTACACCCCTAAAAGGATGAAGTCAATTTTAAAGAAAAAAAAATTTACAATGGCAATCACTTAAATTCTAGAACAAGAAATTTGAGCGCTACCTATTAATTTATATTAAAAGTCAGCAATCTAACATAAGTAAAAAGAATTTGCAGGATGCATTGATTTTTAACTAGAATAAAATACTAACCACTCTTTTGAGATCTCAAAGCAGCTACTAGAGCTGGATCAACACGACAAGGAAGTCCAGCAGCTGATGCAATTTCTGATACAATCTGAAAAATGAGAATACAAAAAAGTAATGTTAAATTTTAAAAATCCATATAAATTAAATCAAATGAACAAAGAAAAAATTTCTAAAGTACAATAAAACACCTCTAAAATCAAAATTATTCAGAATATTATAATATTTTACTCTGCTTAATTCAGTTATTTTAGAAACTCTAAAAAATTGTCAAGTTTTGCCACTATAGAAGTCAATCATGTAAGTGTGGTTTGAAAACAATATATGCTTATTTTAATGAAAAAAAAAAAAGAGTTTAGTTGATATTGAGGAATAATAACCAAAATATGAAATTGACTTTTTATTTACTGCCTCTTTCAGCACATGTAGTAATTAATAAAAATAAATTACAAGTGAAAATTCGAATTTTATGGCATATGAACTATAATAGGGACTAAACAGTACATCAATCGATCCTAAGAAATAAATTACACTTAAATTTACTAACGAATTAAATGCTATAAAACGATTATTTAAGATTTCCAAGAGATTCAAGGAGGGCAAACTCAAGTAATAAGAGATGATGATGATGATAGTGAAGTTTTATTGGCGCAAGAGCCAAATGTGGCCATATTGCACCAAACAAGGTAAATCTGTGATCTAGACATTAAAACAATGAAAAAATATTGATCGACAAGAAGGGTCAAATGAAAAAGTAAAGTTTATTGGCGGAAGAGCCAGATATGGCCATGCTGCGCCAAACAAGATTTAACTGCGGTCTAGACGAGAATAAATTGAAGAAAAGACACAAATTAGTTGACAAGAAGGAGGGTCAAAAATATAGAAGGATCGCTAGGGTAACCCGGGGGCGTGTCACCCATGTTTACCAAAGACAGTGAGTCCCATAGGAAAGAAAAGGTTCACTAGGGTGCCTCGGGGTCGCGATGCCCGTACTTACCTAAAGAAGGCAAGTCCCTCAGGTCCCCAGATATAATTTGCAGGGGCAGAGTGCTCGGCTATCCCCCAGATGCTGGGTACCCATTTTAATCAACTCTTTCATCATGCATGAGCTACAGTGGGACTATTCTGTCATTCCCAGTCACCACAAGAGTCCAAGTAATGAGAGAATCTTCTCTACAAAATTCTGTATTCTATTATAAGTAAATGAACAACAAAGTGTTGCCCTGACATATACAACGAGCAATTATCGATATGCCTACTAAGCCACAATTAAGGGAAGATATACTTAATGCTTAAATCACTGACCAAATTTCTTACATTGCACTATGTGATGATCTAAGTTTTACACAATTTTAAAAAAAAACATTGACATAACTTTAATAACGAATTTCTTTCCAACAGAGCATTTTATAACATCTTACATTATGTCACAATTTAAAATTACACATTATAATAAAAAATTCAAATTAATTTTAAAAGTACAATAAGAATTTTAATATTTGAAGTTAAAGTGATAATTGATATTTAAAAAGCAATTAACCTTTCAAAGGGAATAAACTAAATATTTTTAAAAATATAGAAGATCATGGGATATTTTTTTCATTAAAAACTTATGTGGCAAAATTACTTACCATAGAATCTCCATTTGGAACATGATGTTTGAAATCACAGACAGAGCTGAGTAGAAAAGGTATTCTCTCACGTAACACCTATAAATTTTATTAAAAAAATAAACCTCATTTTAATGAAGTTTTAAGCATTTCTTAGTATTCTCAAAAGCACAGTTAAATCAAAAATATATTCAAGACTTACATCACTTAATGCATCCTGAGCCAATGTTCGGAAGCATATAATTACTCCAATTATAGTCATTCTTTGAAGAACATTGTCAACATCTATAAAATTTTCAAAAATTAAACTAACTAACAGAACATAGTGCCCTCTCCTGTTTTTAAAAGCAAGATGGACAAATGAAAATTTGATGAATGGATAAAACAAATGAAAAATGAATATCTAATTATACTAAATACATTACAATTTTTACATTTTTAAAAGTAAATACATAATTTATTTACAATTTCAAATTACTTTAAAGTTAATTACAAAAACACAAAAGTATTTATACCAATATACATCTGCCATTAATATTTTAATTAGCTAGATCAGATGCATTTTTTAAAAAACTTTAGAAAGAATTGTAATTTAATCTTTTTTTAGAAATCACACAAAGATGTGCAAACATTCAAAATGTGAACCAAAAGTAGAGAAAGATACTATCTTTTTAATTCAAAAAGTGATACTCAACAGAATTGGAGTGTTATTACATAAAATGTATAATCATAAGTGTATAATCATCCTAAAAGTTGTTTTAAAGATTGTCATACTCATACCTGGCCTATTTATTTTCTTAATTTAAACTAGAATATTTTTTTGTAGAATGCATTTTTTAATCATATTAAGTGAAATACATTAACACATAATAATACATAATACATACTTCTAAAAATATAATTCCTGCCTCATATAATATCTGTATATATACAAACATAAGCAAATACATACAAAAAACCCATTTATACACACACAAACTATTTAAACATTACTCTCCTTCTTGAGTCTGAAAAATACGTAACCCTCAATCATTATGTTGCTATATATAAAAAATGCCCAGACGATTCCTTGAACTCTTATTGTTAGTAGAGTTTCTATTATATTATTAAATCTGTATGAACATTTTTATTAATATCATTTAGATACATATCTTTTCTAAAAATACATATAATACCAGAATTCAATACTAATGGGAAGCTTTGTTCTATTAATTTTCATTGCATTAATAAAAGCAATTTTTATTACTTCTTCATACTAATTCTAAAATATTTGTATTAGTTAGTAATATAAAATTATCAAAATAGAAAACTAAGTTGCTGACTTATATTCTCAAATTTGAAATTGACTTTAGCTGAGAGCAAAAAGAACTTTTCAAAAGCTAGGCATAAGGGAAGAAAATTATGCATAACAATAAAATGTCTTCTAAAGAATCAAATTTTGCTTCCCGTTAAATGCTTTATTTAAAAAAAGTGCCAAGAATTTATAAGAAATTTAGTACTAAACAAATTCCAAGCATATGAAATGGTTCACATAAATTTAAATGAAATGTTGTCATGAATTTTCAAAGCAAAGTATAAAAATAGACATTAGACATCTTCAATATTCTACCCCTCGTTTATATCTCAATAGGCTGATAATCATGAAGATTTGTTCTATTTCAATAGTTGATAACTTGTTCCATTCTTTTAAGCAAAGGGGGGAAATGTAACAGTATTTAATATCATCCTTAAAAGCATTAATGCATAAAACCTAGTGAGATTAATATTTTTATTTCTTTCTAATTAAATTTCAATGTATCTGTGCCAAATTCTCAAAATATGTCAGCAAAATCCTAGTTTATTTCATTATAATAATTTTTAAATTAAAAAATTGCATATAAAATTTTTACAAAAAAATTACATTTCTAACTACTCACTAAGCCAAACTAATAAAATAAAGACTCCTTACTTTGAGCCATCTTTGGTCCTATCAGAAAGCAAATAAAAAAAGCAGGAATTGAAAATATAAATATATAGGTTCACATCATAACTACAAAAATGTTACTTACTACAATTAATTTTTTAAAGATAAGTTTATTAAATATCGTAATACTTCAAATCATAGCTAGAAAGTCATAAAATCCAATTGAAAAAAAGTCGATTTATATATAACCAAATTCTACAGAAAAATCAGAATTATAAAAATCTGAAATGTTATAGAAATCAATTTACACCAGAGAAATGCACATATTTAGTTTATATATAGCTTAAAAAATCATACAAAAAATTTTAACAATCAAATACAGAAAAATTAGAATAGAACGACTGCCCTTACTTTGCAACCTACGTAACAGTTCTTTCATTTGTTCAGGTTTGTCAAAATTGCTTCTTAGAGCCATGAGTATATCTTTGTTAGTCACTACTAATTTCTATAAAAAGAATAGGTAATTTAGTTTTAAAAATCAGTAAATACAAATCAAAACAAGTCAACAATTTGAAAAATTAATAGAATTTTCTCAAAATCAGTAAAAACAATCATTACTTTATATGAATTGAAAATAAAATAATTCACTTAAAAACAATTCAATCAAAAAACACAATACATGCCTTTAATTCTGTCACTTGACTAGCAATATGCCAACATAAGCTTTCATTCAGATACTTCATACCATACGGACCTATAAGCTCAGCTAAGGCACGAAGTTCTAAAAAAAAGAATAAAAATATAAACGCTAAAAATTTTTAATTTTAAATATTTTATAGGAAGAGATATAAGAATACTTCCCATTTTATCATGCTTTTAAAATTAATTTTTTATTATTTTGATGAGCTTATAAATCCTGAATAACAAAGAATATTTATTAAAATAAAATGAAAAAAATACATATCACATTCTTTTTAACAAAACTGACTGACTGACTGAGAGATAGTCTTTTGATGGTGCAAGAGCCAGATGTGGCCATGCTGTACAAAACAAGATAAAGTTGTAATCTACATGTTTGACGAAATTTTTAAAAGATAAATTTGTTGACAAGGAGAGTCGAAAATAGAGAAGGTTTGCTAGTACATCCTGGGGGTATCACGTGTGTTTAGCAAAAGCAATAAACCCCATAGGAAAGAAAAAGATCACTGGGGTGCCTTGGGGTCTACAAAACTGAAGAGCTACATAAAACAAAGTTGAACAGCAACTGAAAATTAATTTGTCACAGTACCACCATCAAAATAACTTCATAACATATCTATACAGCAGAATCTAATTATGAGAAGCATCAAGTACAATTTCAAAGCACAGATAACTTTCTAATCAATTGAATAGTTTTATAAAACTGGAAAAATTTTAATCTTCTTTATTTAAAATATGAATATAATGACATAAAGTAAAGAAGGAATGAATTTCAATTCATATTTAAATTAAAAGTCTATAATTAGACAAATTATGAAATTCTAAAACATAAAATATTTGCATATTCTCGGCAGAATAAGTGATATTTGTTATACAATTCCACCCAAAACTTAGAAACTTTTAAAAACTAAATGTTTGAGTTTTTTAATTTTTAAATGAAAATATATTCAAGATTTTTAGTTTTTTTTTTAAAAAAAAAATAATAATAAGGATATAAAACACCACTAAAATAAAAAAAAAATTAAAAGGTCAATTTATATTTAATAAAAGTATTCTTCACAGTCTGTCAGTGCAATTAGTTACATATCCTCCTGATATAACATAAGATACCCTTAGTAACCTAGAGTTCTAATTAATTTATAAGAACTCAAATACAATGAATTCAGATTATTTAGGAATTTCAATATTTGCCAATTATCCTTTTATGAAGCAAAATAAAAAAAAAAAAAATTTCTTCCAAATACACCAAGTAATGCTGATGTTTTTCTAGTTTCAAGAATGACAAAATATTCAAAATTTTAAAACAAACTAATTCAATAGTTATTCTTACCATTGATGTCAGAAAATTCTTCTGCACTAAATTGAAGATTTCCTTCGGCAGAAAGAGTAACAAATGCTCGTTGGTTTCTGGAATATGATATGTGTCCGGAGCTTACACGTCGCAAAAGAGCTTCTAAATACCTAAATGTAAAAGACATTTTATTCATATTTACTTTATTTTTCACATAGCAAATTTTGATAATGATTTGTTACAGAAAATTAAAAAGAAACCTATTCTAAAATACATTGGCTTCCAGAAGTTCACCACATGGTAAAACTAACAAAAAAGAACAAATTAAGTTTTGATAACCACAAAATTACATGTGATATTAACAAATGTGTTCATGCAGTAAGGAGATCAAGAATTAGAATCAAAAGATGAAAATAATGTTAAATTTTCAACAGATAAATGATGACATCACATTAGGGTCACCAATAAAATTGTTTAAAGCACAAAAATATCACATTTATTAGGAATGTGACCAGCCTTAATGTCCACACAAATTTTATAAAAATCGATCATGCTTTCAAATGTGATGATCAACCATCACAGATATGCCAAAAATTGCAAATCCTCTACTGGGGCACTTGAGACAAGCTACAGCAAATAAACATGGAGAGACATCCCAGAGATTTTTAATGGGAATATAGACTGGGTAACTCGCTAGTAACTTCACAGGAGAAATACAGTTACTCTTCAACGAAGTTGTGTGGCACGATGTGGGTCGGAATTACTCATTAGGAAATCGTCTCTCCAAGTGTTGTTGAAACTACGGATTGAACAGTTGTGGGGGGGAGGCACTGGTTAGTTTCACATAGCTACTGTAGAAATACATCAATTATCAGAGGACAATAACCTTTAGAAGACCAGGTATAGGTTTCCAGACAACTGTATAACTCATTTGGTATTGTTTCAACAATTGAGAAATTGCTGCTGATGCAAAGGAAAAAGTGACATATCTGATTGACTGCCCATCTTCAATGAGTCCAATTACATTCTTGCATGCACTATCTGCTATTTGTTTATTTTCAGCTTTAGAAACATAAATATAATAAAAAAAATACTATGAAATTTATAAATACTTCATATCAGTTAAAGGCACTCTTGCAAACCCTTCAAAAATCTTTAGTTTTAAACAACTGTCATCTTTTGCATATGTCTGAACAATCAATTATGATTGGCTGCAACACACAATTGTATACTGCTATCTACATTGCAGTGATTTTAAGTCACTTAAATTTAATAAATATGCTTTTGAAAATAGAAAATTTATATTATGTGCTTAACTTTTGGAAGACAGTGTAGCATAAATAAATACTTTTCATATCTATATATATTTACAAATATATACGTGCAAGCAAATCTATAATAGCAAATAATGCATTATCTTTTCTTATATCAGACCAACTAGCAGAAAATGAAACCCGGCATTTTGCATGAATACTGAAAGCAGGATGAAATTATAAATTCTCTGAATGTTTTGATCTTCATAAAGGCTATCAAAAGCTGCGATAGCAGCTGAATAATGATGGTAAAATTAAGTGAAGCAAGAGCTAGATATGGGTAATCTGCACTGAACAAGTTGTAACTAGAATCTAGACGTTTGGAAAAAAAATTAATAAAGAGACAAGAAGGGTTTAAAATAGAAAAAGGATCACTAGGGAATCCAGGGGGCATGACACATGTGTTTAACCAAAGACGATAACCCCCGGAAAAGGAAAAATATCACAAGGGTGTCTCAGGTAAGTGATGTCCATACTTACCTGAAAAAGGTAAGCCCCTGAGGGTCAACCGAATAATGAATCTGATACAGTGAATAAATATACAGATCAAGAACTAATTAGATATTACAAACAAAAATTATAAAAAAATTAACTATACATAAAAATATAACAGATTAAGTGTAATTATTAGTGATATGTAATTATTTGTCAAATTACCAGGTATGTATATTTTGCTATGACAGATGCTCTAAGAAAGGCGAGAAAGATATCAGAAACTTTTCATCTTCAACTTCTTAATAATTTTGACAAAATAAGAAACCAATTATATGTATTTACAAACCAGGACATAAAAAGTTTATTGAAATTTTGTATCATAACTATATAACTTGGAATTATTGGAGGAAAAGTTATGAACAATTCATTTAAGTATTTTCTACTCAGTATTATAAATGTACCTCTAGTAAGGGACACCTCTATTTCAGGGACAAAATGTTTGGTTCGGTGGGTGCCCCTTATCAATATGTACTACTGTTAATGCAATAATTCACTTATACAATAAAATTAAGCGTTTTTAAAATGAATAATCATACTGAATCTACTTTTTCAATCTAACTTCTCAATAACTACAAAAGAGTTCCAAGAACAAGATATTACTATAAAATGAATATTACACAATTTTCAATCAGCATTATTTTAAACAATACATACATTAAATTTAACTACTACAAAGCAAACTACATTAACATAATTATTTTATACTTCACACAAGTTCATTTTCCACAAAAAACTTATTTTTGGTTTTTTAAAAGGAAGAATACTTGTATACAATAGTTACCAACACTCATGGTATTTTATAATTACTAGAAATGTCTCCACAATAATTAATTTAAGTAGGAATTGAACAAGTTGAATTATTCAATTGAAAACGAAATTTTAAATCATGCTTCACAAGTATTAATCAGCATAAGCAAAAAAATACACATTAATTATTTTAAATTAAAAACTTAATTTTAATACAATTTATGTACTAACATAAAAAAAAAATTATAAGTTACAGAATAATATGTACAGGCAAACTTAATTGTTTTATAAATGCATAGGAAAAATTTTCCCCTTCATTTAGAGCTGATTACTATGACAGACAACTACAAAAACTACATATTATATGTTAAGCTAATTAGAATTATGTACATATAAACAAATATTATGTTAATAACATTTACAATGATTTTGACTCTTTCAAAAAAGTGGGTACCAATGTGAAAGCCCAACAACTATGAAAGTTGGTGTAATTCCAGTATAATTTACATCAATAATTTCCTTATCAATTACACCAATTTAATCATTGTTTAGCGGCAATTTTCTGGTTTGACAAAAATGGTCATTTGTAACTGACACATTTATCCTAAATTCTTAGGTGCCAAATGTAAGACTTAATTGATAGAAATAAATAGCTTCGGTTGAACATTATTTAGGATATGGCATGATTCTGTTCATCACTATTTTCATGGCACCGATTAAATAAAATCTCAATTTTTCAAAGACTATTAAAAAAAAAAAGGCCAATAAAAAATTACCTAAAGTGCATTTTATTATATTAATGAATTTAAGATATTTCTCACAGGGAAAGAGAAGCACTTAAAAATTAAGACATTTTTTCTGACTCTTGATATATATTTTAATGTGAGAAGCAACACATGACCATTGTTTAAAAAAGGCATTCAGTGCAAATAAAACTTTCGCACAGAAATATTCTGAACAATGAATTCTTTCTAAAAATAGACTTTTTCCAGTTTGGTTGATTTTCAACTTAATACCTTTAAAAACGTAAAAACCATTGATAGAATCTGATTTCAAATTTATATACACTGAACATACAAGAAAAATATATCCTTGCCAAAGGAAAGAATCTACTAATTGGCTTTCCTTTATCTAACTATAAAAGTACTAAGATTCATACTTATAAAAGAGTACAAATAATGCAAAATTGCACATACTTACCAATTTGTATAAATACATGTGATTGTTTTGTCACCATGACAATCTTGTGGTTGAGTTTGTTGCAGCAAAACACTGTTAAATACTCTTGTCATATCTAAATGGACTAAAAATTTCAAACATTGACATTTCCTAATTATTAATGCTAATTTATACTACATAACATATCTTAATAATTTTCAATATATTTATTACATTTAATTATTTTCCAAATGTTCAACAAACAAAAATGGACATTTGCAATTCATAAGGCTAACCTAAAAGGCTTATTTTTCTAACAAACAAATCAAAACCATATTCAGTGTTATCTATTAGAAATAAATGCCTTCTAAACTGTATTCACTTTTGATTGATATGAGCATGGATAAATTAGTACAGTAAAGAATTCAGCACAAAATAGCCCCCTCCCACTAAAATCATACAATAACACAAGAGTATAGAAGAGTTAATTTTTCACAGGAAAGTTCCTTATCCATACACATAAAATTGCACATCTAATAGAGTAAAACATTAAAAACTTTCAGAAAAGAAAAATCATAAAATAAATTACAAGCAACATTATTCTTCAATTTAAATATATGCTAAGTTTGAACCATAATATATTAAATATAAAATAATAATAATTGCATAATATAAAATCAATATTCCTTTATTTATATATGCACAAAGAAGTTTTTTAAATGTCACAATTCTGTCTCACTCAAAGGATCTCTATTTAATTTTTTTAAAAAAAAAAAAATCAAATTTTTAAAAAAAAATTTCAATTTATTAATATATTGTCCTCATTTAAATTAAATCTCAGTCATCAATTATTGATTTTATGAAACAGCTCTTTCAACACAAAATAACCCTCAAAAAATATATTTGGCAATTTTAAAATAAGTAATTTTAAAATAAGCAATTTTATAATAATTAAACATATACTGATGACAGATCATTATTAACACTAAAATGTTATGTATTTTATTTGTATCTTACCATAATTCTCAATAGATTGTAAAACATGCATGAAAGAGCGAACACTAGTTAAGAGTTCTGAAGGCTTGGCAATTTCATTAGTTTCTGCATTAAACATAACCATCTTCACTAGCGACCTAAAAACAAGAATATTTTTTAATTTAAAAAAAACAACTGCCAATTGATAAAAAAAAAAGATATTGGGAAGTTTTTAGCAGAAATATATTATAACTGATTTCCATAGCAAATCTTACTTATTAAAACGGCTTTCTAAATGAGTTGTCAAATACTCCCTTGGAGAAAAAGCATGATCCCAAACATTCACAGTACTGGTGTAGTTTATAGCATAGCAAAGTTCACTAAGAGCCATATGAAGCTTATCCATTCTAAAATATAATTAATATTATATCAATACAGTTATTTACCCCCCAAAAAAATAGATGAAAAAAGACATTTTTAATATATATTGAAAGTCTTTGCCTTATGTCTCAGAGCAGTACCAAATTTAGAAGGAAAAAAACACATTAAGGTGGAGAAAGTACCTCAAAGTTAAAATAAATTCATATGGTTATAACATTTTTTTCCCCATTTGACATACAACATCCTGAAAAATTTGATGCATTTTGTAAATATGCCTTTTTAAATTTTAATAGGTATAGTTTTGCATGAGTTTAGAATTACAATACATAAGATGAAAAATTGAAAATATTTTTAACACATTTGCAACTAGCACCATTACTAGCATTTTATAACCTTCATCTTCATCAGTGATACATCACTGTATGTTGATTTTACGTGCTAAAAACTAACAGAGTTTAAGTAAAGCTTTTAGTTTAAGTAAAATTATGAAAGAGCAAGTTTAAGTAAAATATATTGTTGCCAGCATGATAATCAACTCTTCCAGCAAACACATATACATAGTATAATAAAATATCCTGATCTCACCAGGATAGTAAAGCCAAAGTTTAATTAAAATTTTCAGTTTGAGAAATAATTTAAAGTTTGTCATATTTTCTTAAGGTTAGGGTAAGATAGTCTTAAACATAAATAATGTATCTTTTTACTGTTTTATTACCTTATTTATAGATCAGGGTTCATTTTAATATGGCTTTAACAGGGAACAACCAATCTTTTTTTCTTTCAGGTCAACAGTTACCCTCCTTTGTTCCTCATTTTATACATCAATTACAACCCCCCCCCCCCTGCTATCTTCATATTCTAAGAAAAAAATTAATCTCTTAATAGGTAAATTTACCCTTTCAACTTTAAAATCATACCCTCTTTCACATAGAATGGAGCTTGTAAGTCAACATGAAATGCTCAAAACTAATTTTAAAATACAAGTAAACAAGCAACTTTTTGCCATTTAAGAGAGCTCTGGGGTAACATATAATTTGAAATTAAATCAGAAAATCCCTTAATTTTTTTTTATTTGAAGGACACATTATTAATAATACATATTTTGTAAAATTAAAAAGTTAAAGTCATACGTAGTTAATTCTTCACGAGTACGTCTGTAACTTTCCATTCCTGGCTTTCCTGGTTCAGCTATAACTTTGCTTTTCTTGTCTCTACGTTTTTTATTAACAACTTGAGCAATTAAAGGAGCACAGTGCTTAGGTAGAAGCTGTTAAGAATAAAGATTTTAAGTAGAATACAAATGATATATGCATAATAAAATAAAATTTGTTCAGATAATTCATTCCTAATTTCATGGATGAAGAATTAAATGGTTTAGTGGTAAGCACTTTATTAAGTTTAGTTAAAATACAGTAGCCAATCAAATACATGAAAAAATTATCAATCATGCTTTTCAAAAGACCATCTCACAAAAGTTACTGCTCTTAAAATTACTTTTTATTTTTGGGTCATTTTACCATAATTTAAAGTTTTCAAAAATATCAATAATAATTCAGATCTTTTCAAAATACTGGGCTGAACACTACAGGTATATGATTTTCATCATTCAACATCAGTTCAAATGATTAAACATCACTCATGAACAAATTTAATTCATCAGTGTTAAACTCAACTCACCAAGTTATAGTAACCAATGAAAGTACTTTGAAACTTCCTATTTTAGTCATAAATTTTTATTTTAAATAAAAAAAAAAAAAAAGGTCTTGGAAAAATTGAAACAGGTTACAAATTTTACTTCATCGAACATTGCATGAATGACATATACATTATAGCAAAGATATGTACAGTTTTAGTGTATATTATCATGTTTCATATAAACATTTACATTTCAAGAAAGAGTAAAGATAACAAACCTTGTCATTCAGATTGCATTGTTCATCACAGATAGTCGTAATTATATCCTTAGCCTCCTTGGACATTTCATCCAAGAAAACGTTAACTAAAGTCAAGCTTCGGTCTCCAATATGTATCCTTTCTTCTGGACAGCACTCATGTGTGCAATTCATGAAATGACAACAGATAAGTGGAAATGCTATTATGTAACGAGTCTGAGCAGGAAATTCTAAGCACATGTGAAACTGGTTTTCAAAGACAGTGCTGTAGAAACTGGAATATAATTTGAAAAAAGTTTAAGAATGCAAAAATAATTATAAATTTATTCTGTGATTTATCAATTATATCATTAAAATTAACTGCATATGTTAACATTCAGACAAAAAAGAAAAGTTTTATTACAAAAAATTTAAGCTTCTTAATCTATTTGAATTAAATTACATTTTAATTATTTGACAGTTAGGAGATAGTATAAAGTCCAATACATCACTGTCATATTTTCTACAGTTTAAATAAAGATTTGTTTTAATAAGAGCTGAACTAATCAAATAAACATTTCAGTTAAACAATTTTACTACAAATGTAACATCATAAAGTGACAGTAACAGTGACACAAAAGCCAAAAGCAGGCTATGCTGCATCAAACATTTGTTAAAATGAATAAAAACTACATTATTTTAAAATTATAAAACAAATACACAGTGATAAAAAAAGGTGAAAGGTCAAAACTTCAAATAATGTGTAAGAGGCCAATGTTTTTTTAAAAAAGCAAATAAATTATGGGGGGGGACCTCTAACAAGTCAGACAGATTTAAAACTGATGAACGAAAGAAAACATAACAATGATGAAAGACTGGGCAGTCAATTAAAATGTGATGTAACCGTGTAAGGGTCATGGCAGGAAGGACACTTGGAAGCATCCTCCTCTACATTATAAATTAATATCAATTCACAAAACTACGTACAATACTTATTTTAAAATTTCCCAGCTGTCATATCAAAAAAGTAAAGGTACATATAGTCTTTAAGTCTAATTCAGTATAATTTTCAGATGACAGAACACTTAAAGAATCACACTAAAGTCAATGCTATAATATTGGCTTGATTCTGTATGCAGCAATATAACTTTATATGAATGACAAAACTAAGCAACATTTTTAAAGACAAAAAAATTTGAACAGTTTATTAAAAAAATTTTCAAAATAGGAATTTAAACACCATTCTTAAACAACAAAGAACACAAACTTCATCAGTACAATATACCAATTATTACAATCATTAAACATATGTAATATAAAAAGAAAGGTATAAAAAAAAATTTAACTATACATATTATAAATTTTGATGAAAACACAAGACCATTAAATAGCATGAAGCAGCGGGATTTATTAAATATCATGCAGCTGCCACAAATATTTACTTTTAATGGTAAAGAATAAAAATGAACCAAACAATTTTTGAACTTTTGAAAAAACTTTTATCTCCCAAGTTAAATAAGTACTCAAATTTTGATTTTCTTTGTTCATGCTTCAAAAAAAGAAAACCAGAATGGATTTAATTTCTTAAAAAAGCACAATTTATGGAAGGTGTCATTGTCTCAAACCAGAAAAAAAAAAAAAAACTGTTAGACAGAATCCATACACCGTTGCAATTTTATTTCTAATTACACAGAGGTTGCCGTTGCACCCAAAGGGTTGCGATACATTCTTCACATTGACTCAGAATATATCATTCATGTTTCACGCTTATCTGATCTACATGTGCGCAATGTAATGGGCTATTCAGCAAAACCTATTTTAATAAATTTTAAAAGAACATTGTTTGTATTTGTTCATTCCTGATTTGATATCCTATGAGTTTTTGAGCAGTTATTGAGGTGTGGTTTTTTTTTTTTTGCTATCATTCACCTTATTTCATAATGTATACATCAACTTTAAGACTATTAAAACAATGAGACATGAATTGAGAATACTTAAACAACTTTAGCTTCATTTTTTGATGCACTTTCAATGAACAAAAAGCACATTTTAGGTCCCTTTAATGTAAGCTTCAATCATTTCCTTACCAAAAAAGAATCAAAAGAATTGCATGAGCTTCAAGCAATATAATTAAGTTATAGGAACATATTTTAAAAAACGTCATACTAGTTTTCCAAAGCAAAAGAATAAATTTTAAGTGTGCATGCTTTAGCAGCAATAGAAAAAAACTGATAACCAAAAAGAATTTTTTTAATGCTATGACTTAATGTATGTTTATTTCACAGCATAATTATTTCAGAAACATTTTTTAAGCTATAGAACTTTGAATTCTGAAATAACCATTATTGTTTACATGGAACATAATTTAGCAAATAAAGACCTTATTGAAAACTTAAAGAAAAATTTGACGAAAATAAAGGTACTAAAAATAAAAATTTAGTTTCAGATAAAAAGGAAATATCTGCTATTAAGTAACATATTTACAGACAATTTCAAGAAGTTCAAAACATATTCAACCATAACAAAATATTGATGAAAAATAAATGCTGCTAATCCCTCATAAGAAAAATTAAATGCATTTTCAGTTTAAACACTTATAAATTTTTAATTTAGGTATGATCAAATTTAATAATTGCTATGTTACTTATTATAAAAAATATAAGTATAATTGTTATTTTAGATATGCAAATATTTGAAACAATAGAATTTAAAGAGATGACCTGACTTCAAAATCACCATGATTTCATTTAAATTTAGATAAACATACTATTAACTCATTAATATGTTTCATATTGTTAGAAAATAAGATATGAATTGTTTTAATTATAAGCATCAAAATATTAATAGTACAAAAGTTATGATTAACAATTCATCTGAAAATAAGACAAAAAAATTGTAAAACATGCATTTCTGAATACAATTATTATATAAGACATTAAAACTATTTCTAACCACAAGAATGAAATGAATGAACGAAAAATATTTAAGTATTTTTTTTAATTCTTGAAACAATGATTAAATTTTTAAAGGGCAATAAAAAAAAAAAAGAATCATTTGTAACAAAATGATTAAAAAACAAAATAATTTCAAAAAGTATGAAATTACCAGAAAATAGATAAATCACTAGTCTCAACTAGTAATTCATCTAAAAAATCCACAACTTTGGTATGAAAAACAACAGTATTTAATAATGATGCTAGTTCTCGGTGTTCATGTAAATTCAAGGGATATTTGGCAACACTACTGTAAGCCTAAAAATACATAAAACAGATCTGTGTAAATAGATAAAATAATTAAAACAGGATGAAAATAAAAACAAAAAGCATTCTCAATTAAATCTAAATCATATATTATCTCAGGAGTAACATATATAAAGAATTAATATGTCATAAACTTCAATAAGTAGAAAAACATTTTAACCAGATCTCATTTGCTAAATATTATTCTAATATTATTTCAGGTCCAAATGAGTGTAGTTTATGCCAGAAGTACAATCTATATAAGTGTAATTCTTTAGCATTCTACAAGAAGCCACCATGAGTGTTGCAGACATTAATAAAATGAATCGTATGATTCTGATCAATCCTTAACAAAGAGATGTATTGAGAATTTCATTCAAGCATGCTCCAAGAAAAGTGTATAGCTTATGTGCTGTAATGTATGGCACAACTAGTGTGTCTTTTTGGCGGAGATCAGTGCAGCAGTAGGCCAAAGATGAGGGAAAGGGGTTTCCTTTGGCATGATCTGTATTATTACAAGATATTTACATAGACAAAGTCTTAACAGGAACAGATAGTCTTCTTCAATCAATTACTGTATTCATTAATAAATCTAGGGTAGCGCTTCTTAAATGTATCTCTGTACAGCGGTTTATTGAATAAATTAATGAGAATTGTCCTCTTAATTACTCCAAATTCAAAAATCTGTTTCTGGACAGATAGTTCCATCATACTGTCATTGTTAAAAAAAAAGTGTTCAGATCTAAAGGCTTTTATAGCTAACAGAGTATCAATCATCTAAAATTTAACTATGGTTGAGCAGTGCATTATATACCTGCCAAACAAAACCCTGCATATCTAATTTCAAGAGGTATTGATCCTATTAAACTTTAACTGTGTGAACTGTGGTGGTGTGGTCCCTCCTTTCTACTACATCCTCTACAGGCCAAATGACAAGACAGCATTCAAAATGAATGAACTGTTTCTTTGTGAATTAAAACCACCAGTAGAATGAGAAATATGTATGCTTATTAACACTACTGAGCCTTTAGATGTCATCAATGAATGTTCCATCTTACATGAGAATGATAAGAGTAGTGGCTTGGTGCAAGAGATTCTAGCATAATAGCTGGCATCCATTTCATCCTACCCATGGAACATTGACAAGCAATGAACTTTCCAATGCTTTATTATGCATCATGAAAAATATTCAAAGGACTTCATTTGTGTTAAAATTTCAGTGCTTGGAAAAGAGTTTTCCTATTCCTAATGATAGTTAACTATTAATTTTATCTCCATTTTTGAATCAAGATGGAATGTTCAGAGTGGGTGGCAGACTAAAAAACGGTGATTTAAGTGAAATGCATAAGCATCCTTTGGTTCAGTCCACTAACATAATTTTACTTTTAGTGTAATTAATCATTTTCATGTTCTTCATTTCCATACAGAGGCTGAAACAACATTGTCACTTATAATAAGTAAATTCTGGATTCTCACCAAAAGAAATGTAATTACAAAAATTATATTTAATTGTATTATTTGTAAAAGGGTCAATTTCAAGTATGTGTAGCAACAGATGAGTGATTTACCAATGGCTAGACTGACTATATCCAGAATTTTTGCTAGAACAGGATTTGATTACTGTGGTCCCTTCATGATAAAAAATTTTGTAGGTAGAAGTAAACAGGTAAAATATTTTCTATCGTATATATATTTCTTTCACTACAAAGGCCTTGCGCACTTTAAGATTGTAAATGATTTAACTTGTGCAATGTTTCTAGCAGCACTTCAACGTTTTGTGGCTAGGGGAGACAAACCATCAGATCTTTTCAGTGACAATGGCAGAAATTTTGAGGGTGCTCATAGAGAATTAAAAGCAATTCAGAAATCTTTATTTAAGGGTAAGGGCGAGGATGAAATAAAATTTCATTTTGCTACAGAAGGTATAAATTGGTAATTTAATCCTCCCTCTACTCCTCACTTTGGAGGTTCATGGAAAGTCAGTGTAAAATCCTGTAAATATCACTTAAAAGAGCACGGTGGGAGAAACAATCTTGAGTTATGAAAATTTTTTTACCTTTATTATTCAAATTGAAGCTGTTCTTAACTCTCGCTCGCTAAGCTCCATTTGAAATAATATAAATGATGTTGAGGCATTGACACCTGGATCATCATTAATTGCATTACCCGAACCATATTATGCAAAAATTCCTATAAATCATTTGAGTAGATGGCAATTGGTTCAAAAGCTAATTCAAAATCTTTGGAAAAGATGCTCTCATCAGAGTATTTAAATACTAAATTTTACAAAGAAAAGATTTAGTATTGGTAAAGGATTCCAATAACTATTCCCCGTTAAAGTCGAATTTAGCATCCTGATATGGATGACAATGCCATCCATATCATGGCATTCCTAAATGGCTAATGATTAAAGTTGAATTTTTCCTTTTGTTAATGAGAAACTTGCAACTAAGTACTTCTTATATTGTGTTTAATTATCAAGTTTTGAATATTAATGTATTATTGTCTTTGAATATATTGTTTTTGTAATTTAATTTTATTTGTTATTGCTTTGTATTTCATAGTTTGTGTTTGTTAGAAGTATAAACTTAATATTGAATGTTTGTAATATTCAAGGCCTGCCAGTATATTGATGTCAAAAGCACCATTTAAGTAAGTGTAATTCTTTAGTGTTCTACGAGAATCCTCCAAGAGTGTCGAGGTAATCTCAGCTCTCGTAATGTAAATAAATATTATATTTAAAGTTCATTGTGTTGGTGATTTATGTATATAATCAACTGAGTTATTGACAGGCGCAAGTGTTAAATTTTTATTTTGAGGGATGTGGAGAGGGTTCATGAAATAATAACTATTTTATACAACATGTATGCTTGGGTATAAAAATGTGTGTATATATACACACACATTTGCACAATTATGAATATTATTCACTTGAGAGCTGAAAACAGACAAAATTCACAAGTATGCGGAACCAAGTAAATGACATGCTTTGAAAATTTTTCTATAACATTGCAATTTAGAAGGGGAAAAAAAAGAAGGGGAGGGGGACTTTTGCAGGCTAAGAAAATAAGTACATCCTTCAAAAAATAAATATTTTATTACAATTATTATGTAAAATATTTCTGAAACATTTTTGGTACCCCAGAGTAAAAAAAACTCCAAATTATTTAACAGGTTATCAGTATTAAAATTTCAACAACTATTCAAG
Organism: Nephila pilipes; assembly: GCA_019974015.1. Lineage (NCBI taxonomy): Eukaryota > Metazoa > Arthropoda > Arachnida > Araneae > Nephilidae > Nephila > Nephila pilipes. The sequence goes on along the minus strand of BMAW01040677.1, from coordinate 598,828 downwards.
AGTAAAAATTCTACAATCACCTGTTGTATGTGCAGTACAAGAACATAATAAAATGATGAAAGAATGCCACAAACAATAATTAAATTTAAACAGTTATCTGAAAGTATAATTAATCCAAATGGGACCATGAAAATGTACGGTCTTGCTTACTAATTACACATTTGTTCAAATTGCTTGAGGGGAAAAAGTACATATAAAAAAGGAGTATGATTGGAATTTTAAAGGAATTGAATCTCCTGTCTGAAAAAGATACAGCTACATTTAAAGGATGATTCAATAAGGCATCAACACAAGCAACCTTATATTGTTTTTCACTGATTGAAACAATAGTAAAATGTTCTCTAGCATGATTTCTTGTCAAACTATCTGTAATTATCTTGACCATCCAAGAATTTTGCCAATCTAACACCTACTCATTTCATCTTGAACTGATTGTTTATTAATGTAATATTTATTAGCAACACGGACTCAACAATGAACCTATTAATTTTGAGCCCAAGTCAAGTGATGAAGACAACACATGAGCTAGCATTCTCCTATCCAAACTTCCACACTACATCAACAGGGATAATTTGGAACATCAATAGATTTAATATGCATCAAACTCACTGTATGGTGTGTCTTTAGTGGCAAAGGGATTAAAACCCAAGACCACTTGCCTACTGTGACTACACATAAGACATAGAATAACACTGGTGTAGAATTGTTAACTTACACAGCAAAAAGGTTCTAGACATCAAATGAAATGGTTCCTTAGATCATAATTTTATTGTATCAAGCTGCATGGCCAGTTAACAGATTAATATTTCTGTAGATTAACTATTCTGAACTATTCAGAGTCCTTTTCCATCTCTGCTTCCCCAGCATAGAAGAAGTTCCATAAGACAAAGTATTACCGAAAATAATACACTGGGGAAGGGGGGGGGATATTTTTTTTTTTAAACTATTAAATTATCAACATATCTTGACTGCTTGAAAAAGTAATACTATGTTGACTTTTCAGCAAAATACAAGACTAGAATTAATGACGTGGATTTTAATAAATGACAGAATGAGGATTTGATTTTTAAAAAATAAAATAAGATTAAAAGAAATTACTTGTACAGAATAAAGAATATAGTAATATTTTTAAACACATTTATGAAAGAGATACCATACAGATAGACAAATTAAATTCATACCTGTAATCGAAACCAATCTAATCGCAATCCACGAAAGTCAAACAACTCATTATCCTCAACCTGTTTTATACTTAATGAGGAAATAGTATTGCAGATTGAAGACAAAATTACTGAATCTTCTTCAGGTATGCAAGCAACTTTCTAGAAAATATTCATTTAAAACATTGATATCTATTCATACAGTCAGAATATGAACAGATTTTAAAATAGTCAAAATATTGCATTGCAACAAAATAAACACAATCTTTAATATTCTTTTATTTATATATATTTTTTTATAATTACTCCCAAAAATTTCAACAAAAATTCTATACAAATATTTTTGTTTTTAAAAGTGAATTTACACAAATAGACCCAAATTTCTGAGGTGAAGGAACAGAAATATCAACAAATACACCGAGAATAGCAAATATTAAAAATCACAAGAGTTTTTCACTTTCAAATAAATAACAAGGGGGAGGGGGATTAAAGGTAATAACTGCAAAAATAATCTGTATTTCATTTTTTGCCTAACAGAATATCTGGATAAAAGTTAAAATTTCATTACATAATTTTAATTGCCATGGATGAAAAAAGAAATACATACACAGATACTTCAAAAATATTCCTAAGCTGAGACTAGTAACATATATGCTGTTATATTCTTAACTTTACATTAAAGTTAATAATTAGGTCTCATAATAATTAATCACATAAGTTCCTGTTTTTAAATTTGAGCAAGAAATGTCTCTCTAACATCTATCCCTTAATAAAGAAGATTTTTAATAGAAATAAATATGTCTCCAAATATAAAATGAAAATTGCAAAATCATTATTTGTATAAAATATACTTAATTAGAAAAACTCATATATTAATGATCTAGCAGATAAGATAGAATACTGCTTTGATAAAGAAAGAATGGAAAAACAGTACTATTATAAACTTTTCAATCATATTTGTTTAAACAGTTTTGAACTTATTTTGAAAATCAAAGTAGCTGTATGAGGAATAACTAAACTGCTTCAAAATCTTGTCTTTTGACTATTAAGTTTTTTTTTTTTTTTTTTTTTTTGTCTACTCATAAGCTTTAGTATGAAATGTAATTCTTCTAGATTCAAAAATGACGATTAAGCTCCTTCTCTAACTACAATTCAATGTCTAAATAAATACCAAAACTGATCATAAGCAAGTTGAACCATTAAAAGAATTTTATACTAAATCCAGTCATATGAGAAAACTATCTTCATATTTCACAAAAAAAATTCTAAGTAATTAAAATTAAAATAATTATCATTTCTTGAAATAGAATGGTTTTATCTAGTCCACTACTAATATTCATGCAAGAATGTTACGTTTCATTTTCTATGCAAAATAATACCATATATTTATTTTATATAAAATTTGCCAAATTTATAATTATTCACTATAATTATCTTTGTTAACTCATGATTTCAATTGAAACAATAAACTAGGATTATACATAGATTGACGATTATTTTCAAAATTCACTGAATTAAAATTTTAAAAAAATACTCAGAAATTGTTAACTTACTTGAATCATATGGTCAAGAGCAACAGCATCATAGCCTGCCAAATATTGAATGTAGTACCTTTGAATTACTTGATTGTATTTTCGTACTAATGCTGAAAAATTAATTATATCAATTATTTTCATGCTTCTATAAACCAAATATTTTTTAAACAATAAAAAAATATTTCTATAAAGAATTACAAAACAAATAATTCTTAGGTATGGTAAACTAACAAATATTTCAAACTGTTCAATATATATTTTAATACCAAACACAAAATCTTTTAAAACAAACAGCTTCAAAGATGTTTCATTAATACATCTACAAAAGTTAATATTTTGTATAATTATTCAACTTCCAATAAACAAAGTATAAGCAGTTACAAAAACACAATTTGGTTACAATATCTAACTGGAAAAAAAAAATCTACATTTGAGACCTTTCACAATTAAACCTACATGTGTCTGTCCATCAATGTCTTGTTCTGTTATGCAAAAATAATTAAATATTTACTAATGTTTTCCTTGAAAGCAGTCACATATTAATATATATATACAATATAAAATAATAATTTACTTAATTAAAACTGTTTTCATCACTTTGGCAGCTGTACTTTTAAAATTCTCAAACAGAATTTTTATAAATATATATATCATTCTAATATACCTCTTAATTCCTCCATGTGAAACAACAGTTCCGGCAGTTGCCTATCCACTAAATCTTCAGCTTGAGTACGAGTACGTCCTTGTCTCTGAGGAAGATTCTCACAATGTCTAAGTAACCAATGAACTTCATCTCGGGCAAATGATAATCCCATAAAGACAAAGAGTACCTATAAATTTGAAGAATGTCTTTTAATATATTATTAAAAATATAAGTATGACAAATCTTTTTAGCATGCAAATATTTCAAAACCTACAGAATATTTTAAAGCAATATGCAAATAAAATTTTATGCACCCTTTATTTAATATTAATTATAAAAATAAAACTTCAGCCCATCCATCAAATGGAAATAAAATGAATCAAATGACTAATTCAAATCAGATGATGAAAATAAAGGGAAAAAATTCTTATTCAGAAGTATTGCTATAGAAAATCAAGAATTTTTAGAACAATGATATATAAACAATTAAAACTAGTGTACAAAACCTTTCATATTTTTTGACAGGAAAAACAAGACAGCGATGAAAAACAAGAATTGAATGTACATTAATAATTTAATTTCAAAGCAAATACAAGCATGGTTCATAAAAAAAGAGCAACATTAGCAAAGTAAAATGTATTAGTATTATTATTATGAGGGGAAAAAATGATCAAGTTAAAATTCTAATGGATACTATTGAGATCATGGAAAGTAAATCAACAATATTTTTCACAGATAATTGAAAACATCCAAAAACAACTGATTACTTGTTTGTTTCCATTGAATTGATATAGTTAATTGTTACATTCAAAGCAATACCATATGCCTTCCAAGATGAAGCATCAATTAAATAAATACAAGTACTGTAATGTTTAAAGATCAAGTCTATGAAAATTTATTTATATAATATACTCAAGATGGCCCAAAATCGCGTTCCTACTAAAAACAAGCTTAGGCAAATATAAATAATTATTTTTCCCACACTTTTTTTACTTAATGAATATATTTGTATGCAAAATAAGTAATATTTAAAAACCTAAAAACAATCTTCTCCATGTTTATAAAACAAAATTAAATAATTGCCATTCAAAAAAGTATAGAAAATAACACATTTTCTCTAATTTTAAAAAAATTAATCTGCAAGCTCACTTTTGCACAGACATAAAAAAAGACATCTGCATTTTGCAAGACATCTGCAATTTCATGTTAGAAAATTAAAGGTTTATTCAAGAATCTTGTAACTAAAATATTAAAATTTAGATTAGCCAATACAATTCTCATGCCAAATGCATCATCAAAACGAAAAAATCTTTTGATGCATAATGACACCTACCATCTGCTTAAAGGACTTTTACCAGCACAGAGTAAAAATAGGTTTGTTCCTTTCGAGCTGACATGCAAGAAAATCAACACATTTCTTAGCTACAAGGCTGAAAATAAACATTTCCAACAATATGACACGAAAGGAAGAGTTAATGCAATTCAATAGAACTAAAATATATGAATCAAATGGTAATGAGCAATAACCACCAGAAGGGTTAAATGGGAAACAAAAGTAAACAATTTGCAACAGAATAAGATTGGATTTTCTACTTTATAAAATATTCAAAACATTAAACATTGCTCTATAGATATGTGCATCATCCAAATGAAAATATGCTAAATTTATCTTTAATTTTTCTGAAAGAGCACATTATATATAGAATTGAAGGTTACTCTTGATATCTAGTATCAACTAATTAATTTAATATTTTGTCGCAATCACTCCAAGCTCCTCAAAATAAATTTTGACCCAATTTTTAAATATAAGCAACTAATTTATTAGCAAATATTGTTTTCTTATTCATAAATATATATTCAACTAGTCAAATAATCAGCTTTTTAAAGTTGGTAAATTATTTTTAATTTCCTATAAAAATATTAATATTTTCAAAGCATATAAAATTTATAAAATCAAAAATAGCTTTTTAAGGGAAGAGCTTCAATTTTTAGATAACAGCTTTTTCAGATTCATTTAAGACACTGTTTTAACTTTTATTAAGACAGCTCCCAATCTACAGAGATAATCTTAAGCTCACTGTTTCTATAAGAAAATTAAAAATCAATCCAAGATCTATCAGAGTATAAATAATTATTTCACTTCCTTTTTCAAATTGCAAATTGGATGAATAATTTAAAGTATTCCTTAGATAAGTTCATTACTAGTCTATTAATTATTTATATAAAATATGTAATACTTTTTTTAAAAATCTAATTTAAATTTATCACTCATTGGGGACTTTATCATTTTTTATTAAATTCTATGTATTCAGATTTCTTAAATGAACATAATGATGTATATTGCATCAATTGGAAGCATTTTCTAGTTTGGCTAAAATGGTCCATGGCCATTTATGGGCCTTCCAATACACAAGTATCATATAAATTTAATTATCTCACTTTTCCTCCCCAATTTTTTACAATGGTCTTCAATCCCAATTCTAAAACTAAAAAACTAATTACTTAATTACTTAATTAGTGTGATAAAATGTATAAATAAAATAATAAACCTTGGGTCCTAATAATCCCGGTTGATCAGCAAGGATTAAGGCTAATTCTTTCAGAGCTATTCGAAGAAATTTCCTTCTTTCCCGTCGGACAAGACATCTGTAGACAAATTAACCAAATAAATTTTTTTAAATTATTAAATTCAAAACTCTTTAACATTTTATTGTGTAAAATTAAGCTTTTTATCGCTCAGCTTTTAAAATAAAATAATGACTTACGCATTTTGAATAGCATAATTAAAGCATTCCTTAACTTCTGATACCCGTTTATTGTAACTGCAAAGAAAAATATTAAATTATAACATGCCTCACAAACTATATTCTAATATAGAAAACATTCCACTAATTCAGCATAATTTTACTTAACACACAACATTGAAGGAGAAAAAAAACTGCACTGCCTAATAATGTCTCTTTCCACTGAAATTTTATAAGAAAGTGCAGGAACACACTACACAATTCCAATCAAATACTTCAATACAGATAATCAAAAAAATATAAAATGTATTAAATCAACATTCTTCTGAATTTTTTTTTCAGACAGAAATAAGAAATACTAATTTTAAATTTAAGGTATCAATGGTAAATTTGATAAAAGCTATTTTAAAATGCTCCAACATTTTCCAAAGTTAAGAATTTTGAAAGTTTGAAGACATTTGGAATATATTAAGAAACAAATAACTAATTATTATTAAACTGTAAAAGATATGTTCCCTGATAATGGAATTAACTATTAAGGGGAACAATCAGAAAAATGCACAAAATAAGTTTAAAAAATAATTAGTATCCTAAAGCTTTAAACACATGAGCATGAATTAAGAATTACCAACAATTCAAGCATGAATTAAGAATTACCAACAATTCAGCAAAAAAAAAAAACTTTCTTTGCAAATAAATAACATGAAATAATTATTTTATAACTATTTCTCAAAATAACTCCCATGTTTCTTGACAAGTTTCCTTTACCATCAAATTCCTAAGGTGTCTACAATGCATAAAGGAAAGAATGTTTTTAATAATTTATAGTTCTTAGCTTTAATTAATGATTTTGTATGACCCTTTTAAAGAATATAATTAAAGTTTTTTTTTTTTTTGTACATTTGACAGTCCAACTATACAGTAAAAAGGTCATAAGACAACAAAATTTAAAACTTGAAAATTCTAGACAAGACTTAAAAAATGTGCGAAGTAGTTTAAGCCTATTGGACAATCAGTTTTCTCTTATGAATTCATCCCTTAAACACTTAACAGTAGCAAAAGATTCTTATAATCTTTATTAAATTTTATTATCATATATTTTCTGATATAAAGGAATAATTTCTATTCTTGTTTCACATCGTGCAAATGAGAAAGAAAACATAATATGTAGCAAAGTGACTAAGTATACAATTAGGAAATTTAGTTCAAAAGAGAAAATAAAAGACTTGATTAGCAATATCTGTGAAAAACGGCAGCAGTTCAAATACAGAGACATAATTACATAAGCATTGCCATATATTGATACTTACTAGAGTTCAAAATTAAGAGAATTTGTATATTTTGCAGAATTTCATGAAAAGAATGGAATGAAATGGAAAAAAACTGCATCAAAACAAAGATGCAAATCTTGTACATCAAATACTTAAGCGCATATGTGTATAGGGGTAGAACTAGTCGAAAAACAGGATTTATAAGCATGCATGCCAAAATCCGCAATTCGTTCGCTAGCGCATTTCACAAAATTTCTTGGTGTTTTTTTTGTAACAACCGCTTGAATTAAAATTCAAACAGTAAAAGTAACAACAAACATTTAGATGATGGAATGAGGTGGCAAATTGTGGTTAGGCTAGAAGAGGTCCAGTATCAAATCCAGATTTGCAGAGAATTCGATTTAACACCTAGCGTTGTGTCCAACTTACGGAAACAGCTTAAGAATACCAGATTGGTCGAGAGAAAGCCTGGGAAAGATCGTCCAAAAGCCTGGATGGCCAGAAAAAATCATAATTTGTCCATTACAGTGAGGCGTAACAAGGATGCTACAGCTTCACAGGTCTTTCATGAGTCGTATGCAGCCACAATAATCTGAGTTTCAAGGGTGACTGTTTCTAGAAGACTTCATGAGAGAGGGCTGTTTGCTAGTAGACCTATTGTTTGTATCTCGCTCAGTTCTCCGAACAGGAGAGTCTGCTTAAAATAATGCAGAAATCATACAGATTGGAGCATGAATTAATGGGTGCGATTCTCTTCACTGGTAAGTCCCAGTTCAGCCTAACCAGTGATTTTCGCCGTACTTTCATAAGGAGATAATCAGGGACCAGCTTCCTGCATTCCTATATCCAAGAAATCGCCCATTACGGCAGCGGAGGCTTGATGGTCTGAGCAAGCATCATTTTGGATGGCTCCACACACCTCCATATCTTTGAAAGAGGCACTGTAACTCTTGAGAGGTAAAGGGAATAGATAATGGAGCTCTATACATGCCTTTTCAGGGGTCCAATTGGTCTTGATTTCCTTTTAATGGATGACAATGCGAGGTCATATAGAGATCAGCTGGTCAACAAATTTCTGGAAAGTGAGGATATTCACTGGATGTATAGGCCAGCCAGATCTCCAGACCGAAATCCTATAGAGCATGCCCGAGATGCTTTGGGGAGGGCAATTGCAATTCGCAAGCCCCTTCCAAGAACCATCCATGACCTGAAAACAGAATTGCTGAACGAGTGGGACCAATTGCCACAGGAACTCATAAACTCCCTTATTTCCAGCACAATTTCTCTTATTTCACAAAAGTTGTGAGGCCTATATATCTGTAAGAGAGAACCATATTCCCTATTAACCTTTTTTTTTTTTTTTTTTTGTTCTATTCTGCAACTGCTGTTTCATACCTTGCAACTCAGAAGAGTGTTAAGTACGTTTATGAGTGTATATTATAATTATTGAATAATTATTTTTTGTATTATATCAACCCTATGTATACGCTAAATTTCCTTAAAATCTGTCCAGTAGTTCTAGAGATAATCGACCAAATTGGAAAATTCTCTTGATTTTGAACACCTATGTACTATAAGATAACATAACTCATTGTTTACATATTTTTCTGTAAGTAGTATAACAACCTGTAAGTAATATACTGTAAGTAGTAACAACCATAGTACAGTTAACCTACAAATTTCATTGGTAAGAATAATTAAGAAATGAACATATGTTTAGAACTATTATAAGATTGAAAGGTGAAATAGTAGATAACATACCATAGAAAAGTATATATATAAAAACCTAAAGTTTAATAAGTTAAAATTTTATATATATATATATATATACACACACACAAAATTTTATTTATGTTACATTAAATCAACATGAAAGCTATTGGTAATGGACCTCAAATAAATAATTGTAAAGTTATGAAGATGACACCCGAGTTGTTCACTCTCTGAACTTCTATACTGTACCACACCACATGAGGACTTAAGTTCTCCGTAAAGCAAAAATAATTATTTTAACTTTACATTTGGTTACAATACTGTACCAACATAATTTTTGAAGATATTTTTCTTAAAACTGCTTGATATAGACACTTATTACATTAAATTATATTCAGCATAAAACTTAAATCAACTCCTAACTTTGCCTAATAATTTTACAACTGAAATGAACTAAATAAATAGTACCGACTTTCATTTCATTCAATTTTTGGAGCATGTGAAACTTATCAATGAAGCTTTTCTCTAAAAAAAATTATCATCCAAAAAATAAAGCCATAAATGTAGTCAGTACAAAATGTTGAATTAAAAATAAACAAAGGATGTTAATCTTATTTAAAAAATAAAAAGAGAAGCATAAATAAAAGCCATAGAGAAATTTACAATATAAAAATATTCCAGAGCTTAAATCATCCCAAATCCATTTTTCACATTTAACACATTTACTCCTCACATTACTTCAGTTTTATTTAAATCTTTCCGGGGATGCATGGATTTTTACTGTTGATAAGGGTTAGATATTCTTCTACAAAGATCTAGAATCCACAAAATTATTTTAAGAGAAAAACATTTTTAGACTACACACATCTAATATTTTAAAAAACAATTCATGAATACATAAATATTTTTATAAAAAATATTTTTTAAAAATTCGACTGATAAATTTTTAAAAACTTGGAAAAGGACTTGATGGAAAGGAAAACACTAACCCTTTGATGGATTCAAAAAACTGCTGAATATACAAATGTGTTTGCAATACTTCATCACGGAATAGCGTGTGCACCCATCCACCATGCAAAGCACTTTGGAATAGCTCTTGTGCAGGTGGTTGGCTCAGATACTGATGAATCAAAATGAATCCAACTGCAAAAACAAATTTTTATTATAACAAAATAACATAACAGAGCATAAGAAGCATAATGAAATTAACTGTATACATACAAATAATCCAACGTTCCATTATATCCAAGGACAAATATTCACATGGCATCTGAAATGGAAGGGAAAAAAAGCTTCTTTAACAAAATGTATGAAAATAAAAACATTTTAACTTTAAACTGGTTGTACATGATTAATTAATATATTAAAGAGCACACACAATTTTCCTGAAGAGTTCCAAGGCACAAAAACTAAAATATTTTAAATAAACTTAGATTTGTTTCTGTAATTAAATCCTAACAAATTATAGACCCTTTTATCTTATAAATTACAAATATTATTATGATGGAAAATTCAATAAAAAAAAAAAAAAAATTAATTAAAATACATATTATGTGCTTTTCATAAAATTAACAAAATGGGACAACTTTCAATCATTGAAACTAAAGAGGTGATATATTTTAAGTATCTGCACAACTTTCCTAATAATTTTTCTTGGATAAAATTAAATAATTCCATATATATGGTAAAGCTAATTACCATTAAAATAAGGAAAGAATAATACTTGGTACATTATATGAAAAAAAAATCAAAGATATTTTGAATTATTTCTTTCATACAAAGAAGATAATCATCTAGTTATATATGGATAAAATGTATTTTTATAAAAATTCAAACTTCAATTCCAGAAAAATTTTCAAACAATTTAGTTAATGATATATTATAAAAATTTTAGAGTTATATAAGGTTAAAATCATTAAACCTCACTAAGACAGAGGATACAAATATAAAAAAACCATCATAATACAAGGAAAAGAATAAATCAAAATTAAATTTGTTTTTATAGTTTTCAGGATAAAGAAATAACTCACGATTCCAAAGATTCAAAAAACAATTAAACAATTACAAAGCAATCCATCAAATTATTCAAAAACTTAATACAAAACAATTAATGGAGATGTAGAATTATTTTATGCAACTACAATTTCAGTACAATTGTTTGACTTTAAAAAATATATTCTAGATTCAAAAGTATCAAATTTTTCTTTGTATGAGAATCTTTATACTTTAATTTTTTTTTATGGAGCTGATAATTATGTAAAGAAAGAAAATTATATTTTCAAATTTCACATTATTCATACCAAAAGCTCACTTTAAGAAAAAAAAATATCACAGATATCTCAATTTTTCCAAATTAAGCATAACTTCCCACAAATTGTTGACTCACTAAGATTCAAAGTCCTAGCAACAGTTACTTACTTTTTGCCATTTTTCAACCAAACCAAAGTTATAATTTTCTTCAAGAGAAATTAATTTCAAATTAATTTAATTTTTTCAATACTGTTTTGTCCTTCCTTTCATAAAATTTGAATCAACCCTTAACTAACTTTTTTAAAAACTTACATAAATTTTATGTGCATTAATTTAAAACATAATTTACCTAGGAAAAAACTCTATATCATAACACAAAGCATTCAAGAATATATAAAGTTAGCAGATCATGCCAGCCATATGTCAAACTGTTTTTGTTCAATGAAAAACTAAATTGTAAACATATTTATTACATTAATCAGTTAAAATTTTGCTTATTAATTCATTATTAATAGGTTCCTTTCACAGTTAGTTATTCAATAAAAATGTAAACAAATGCTATTAATACTATCTTTAAAATACTGAATCTTTATATTAAGTACTAATTTTCTGGAATTTTTATCCTTATAACTTAATATAATATCTTTTAATGACATACTTAATAAATATTTTTATAATTACAATTAAAATAATTAGCACTCACAACACAGTTACATTTCCTATTAAAAAGAGCTTTACTTTTAAATAACTTGAACAAAAAATAAATTGCAAAAACAAAACATACTGTTTCAGTTTGAGCTGGATTCAACATTTGAGCAGGATTTGCTACTAGACTCAACATCTGACTTTTTCGCCAATCAGCTACTGTCAGATTCCTCCGAGGAAACACCTGCTGTAGTGACATCAAAGCTTGAAAAAGTAGCTATATAAGATAAAATATATCAGGTTAGAAATTATTATTTTTACTCCAAATCACTTTGCTTTTAGCACAATACATGAATAAATGCAATAAAATTTTAAAATCCTCTCCACCTTAAATTTTTGTAATTTCAAAATAAAAATTTAATTTTAATCACATTTACAACTATTTATTTACAGATACTAATTCAATATAATTAATAATACCATACAGGTTTAATTTATATAATAATCGAAGGATAAAAAAATTCACTAAATGTACAGAATTTTGAAAACAATATATATGAAATAAGGGGGAAATTGACAATAGCTTCCAAGAGAATTTATACTAAGATTAAATTCCGAGTTCATGCTTTAACCATTTTTCCCTTTATTATTTACTGTAAAATGTACTTACTTTTGAATGTGGTACAAACTCTTCTGATAATTTTTTTATTGGATTATCATAATCCAAAATTAGCTGCCCCATGCGAGGAAATGTAGGATCACTGGAATAAAAATAAGTAACAGTTAAATTTTTAATTTCTAAGGAACAAAGCACAAAATATGATGAAACAAAAATAATTATCATTAATGTATAAAATAGTTACATACATCTAGTATTTTTCACTAATCATCTCAAAGTTTCATCAAGAAGTAAATATGCATATTGTAACACATGTCTTCGAAAAGCTCGATATAAATTTATCTCATTTAGCATTTATCAAGTTAAATATCCTTAGACAAGAACTCTTCATGTAAAAAAAATAATAAATTAATATATCCTTATTTTAAAACACACTTCACCTAAGATAAGATTTTTTAAAAATCTTTATCATATTTTAAATTTAGATTAGTAAAAAACTTAGATTAAAAAACTTAGATTTAGATTAGTACTTCTGTAAAAGTAAATACACATTATCAGCATAAGTATTAATTTAATGAGAAGGGTCTATATTTTTAAAAGTATCTAAATTCAATTTAGAAAAAAAAATTTACAGCTATCAAAAAGATTAAGATATCTATATCAATGCCTTAAAACCCTTTCACTACCGGAGGGAGAAAAAAGAAGTGCTTCTCTGGGCCCGCGGCTTCTTACTGCGGAGTGTCACACTGTGTCCAGACAATTTGAGATGTTAAGCCTAATTCGTGAAAAATTCCTCTAAAATTGGCTATTTATTAAAATATTTTGATATTTACATATATTATTTAAAATGCATTAAGCTTAATATATACAAAAGAAAAAAAAGATTTAATCGAAAATTGAATGTTTTATACATAAAATTCCATAAAAAATCATACTTTTAAGAAAATACAAAATATATTTACATATGTTACATAAATTTCATGGTGTAATGATGTGCCATTATATGGAATATATAGATATAGAAGATAAATCTTATTTTGCTGTATGGTATATTTATAAAAAAAAATTCAATGCATAGTACAACGTCATATGTCTTGCACACATATTTTGAGGCTTCACACAAGATTTTGAGCAAAGGGCACATCTTAGTCCCCCTCCCTCTTTTTTATTTTTTTACTTTAATGTCTATGTACAGATTTGGATTATTTTCGCTAACAATACTGTCAGATTCATTTATTATTTCGCAAATCTCAGTATCAGATAAACACTTTCTTTTCATCGCTGTGACTGTCGCTACAAATAAAAACTTACCGAATGAAACGAACAGCTGAGAATATCTGCTACCAAAAGCCCTAACCCCCATAAAGGGCCATAAATTCTCCTCCGAACTTCTAAGAAGCAAGCAAGAAAGAAAAAAGCAAACCGAAAGCAAGTGCACCTTAAAATCCTGTCATTACATTTAAAGAGCCGTGCCACAACACATGCTTTTAACAATTACCCCCCTCATGGTAGCCAGAAGTGAAATCCAAGCCCATGTCACCAAGGTCAAATCACTGCAAATAACCTATCTATATAGATTCCGCGGTATTGTAATGCTATATAGTAGCATTAAAAAAATCAAATAAAATGTTCTCATCAAGCGTATCTCTATTGATACGTTGGGCCATAGAAAGCACTCACGCAGCGTATCGCTCATAATACGCTGGGCACAGGAGAGCAACACGAGCGTATCGCCTGCGATATGTTGGGAGCGAACGGGTTAAAGATACTAAAATGGATTAATTAACTTTTTTAATAAGTTTTCATACTAAAAAAATTTTTTTATCCCCCTTTCAAAATTTTGAAAATAATGGTCTCTAATTTAATCATTAATTCTAACACTAATCAAAGAAAACCATTACGGGGTCAAAGACAAGATTACTTCACTTCATTCAAAAGATTAATATTTTCCTATTTAGCATTGCATGAAAAATGAATCAAAAATTAAATATTATTAACAAGTACACAGTTCCTTAATAACAAACATTGTCTGCTAATAAATTTGATTGAATATTTCCTGAACTACTGGAGGAAATTTTGGGAAGTTTAGAACTTACAGATTTCATGATATGAGGAATCTAAATACCTAAATATTTTTATCTGTTAAAATTCACTTTTTTTGTAACAGTGACTAATAAGAGTATTTTCAAATAATATTGCTTTTTCAATTACTTTTATATTTTTAGAATTAGGAACAGAAAAATGATTTAGAGTCAACATCTTTGAAAAATGTTAGGTAGAAAATTATATACACAAAACATTTCATGTTGAGGATATAATGAGATGTTCTATTATATTAAAAAAGGGTCCATTTTTAAAATTCCCTAAAATGAATCTTTCAAGCAGAAATTTATGAAGTTCCAGCTTTAAAAAAAAAAGGTGGGGGAGCAGTGATATAAAGATATTTTTTTTAAGAAAATTGGGTTAATAAGTTTAATTATTCATGAACATCTTAAGTTATTTCTTTTGAGAACATTTGTGATGAGAATTGAAAAAGTTTTCCCCCCATTCATCTCTATTTTAACTGAACATATATTTAACATAACAAAAGCATTAAATAAATTAACTGGTTAAATAACTTAAGCTATTTTTGATTGAAATTATGAACAAGTACTATTTTAGTGTGTTCTTTCACTCCCTACAAACCATTTTTAAAAAATTGAAGTATTTTTCTTCTTTAAATAATACATGGTATGACAAAGAGAAAGCAATAGTATTAACTAACTGTATACAATACACAATTGCCAAATTATTGCTTTTTATTGTTAACTGATGCATGAAAAGTTAAACAATTACAATAATAAATTTTTTTACAGGTTTTATAATAAAGATTTACTTATTAAAAAATGTTGAATTAAATTAAGTTTTCTTTTTTAAAAAAATTACAAGCTGCACCAGACATTAACTAAAAAAAGTATTTTTATTAATAAATTTTAAATCTAAATTAAAGACAGTTTAACTATTTAATTTTTATTAAATTATATGATGAATGCTCATATTTTTTAAATTTCCAAAATATCATAAAAATGTATTTTTTCATTTACACTACCAATGTTTCACTATGCTTATGCTTCACAAAGCAATTTACAAACAAAAATATTTTTTTTACCATAGAGGTACAGCCCTCTTAACTAACACATCAATCAATAACTCCCGAAACTAACATTGAAAACAACATTTTTTTTGCAAATTTTTTTTTTATTCATCAACATAACACCTTTTGTTAATCACCTTTCAGGGTGATACAATCGTTCCAACGCTTTTCCAAATCCTTTTTTTTTTTTTTTCGCAAGAAATCTTTTTTGTTGCGAGTAAATAGCGATAAACAGCTTTCTGAATCATCCACTCGTTGCTGTTTTTGTTCCATTGAAAGCAATCGCGGCACCCACTTGGAAAAAACCTTTTTCATGCTCAATTTTTCATGAAGGATAGTAAATACACTTCCATATGATATCTGTGTCATCTCAGCAATCTCACGGAGCTTCACTTTACGATCTTTCATTATAATTTTTGTCACTTCACTCACATTTTCCGGTGCAACGGCTTCCACAGGTCTACCCGAACGTTCTGCATCATTTGTGTCGGTACGACCACGTTTAAACTCGGCAAACCACCGACAAATCGTTGCTTTTGATGGACAAGAGTCCGGGTAACATTTTTCAATCCATTGTTTCGCTTGCACAGTGTTTTTACCCATTAAAAAACAATGTTTTATCAGAACACGAAACTCGGTTTTTTCCATTTTTTAAACAAACTACAAAACGACTTTACTCCAACCTCGATAACTCAGCTGTTTCTGGTCCGATCGACTTAAAATTTTGACACGTTTCAAGCAAAGGTTAGAACTCTAGAAAGACCTGGTTACTGGTTTACTACGAGCGCCATCTCTGGGTTAGTCTCGGGAGTTATTGATTGATGTGTTAGCTACCACAAACTGGATTATAGTTAATCAAATTTTATTGAACACAACAAACACCATTTCATAAAATTAACAAGAAAAATGTAACATAAGTACTAATGTGAGAACATTAATAATCCTTCATTAACTAAATATTTAGAAATTATTTTCTCAATTGATAGGTCAGTTAGCAAATAAAAAGACTGTGAAAGCCTAATATATATTTTATTTTTTAGTTTAAAACCACTTGGCTACCGGCAATAGACCAAACAATATCAAGCAAGGTAAATTTGACAGGTATTGTAATTCAAATTTGCAAACCACCTGATAACAACAAAACTTGAATTAAGTATCAAATGAAGTTGCCATTATTAATCATTAAACAATCTTTGAGTAATCAGACCCACCAGCAACTGAGATATTTTTAAAAAATCCTCCAATGAAATCACAATAATAGACAAAGCATTTAAAGGCAACTAAGAACAAATTTTCATGAACAATTTTAATTTTCCATCATCCAGCCATTTATTATATATACATATATAATTTTTATACTCAAGCCCATAAATTTCCAGTATAAATCCATTAATCATCTTCTTCCATTAGAAATACTGATATATAAATGAATCTTGCACATGATTTTTCAGACTTAAAGAGAAGTAAAGAAAATACTAATTAGAATTTTGTTTCACTAGCCTTTGAAAATTAATCTAAATATTCTCTCCACAGTTTACTGTGCAGCTTTATATTGATTCTAAACCAAGTAAAATAATGAAGAATATGCCTGAGTTGACATTTCAAACTTCCACATAACATTATGAAAATTCTTTGGTGCCTATTAGTATTTAACATGCTATGATCTCAGTTACTTAATACAATGGTTTCAAAAAAATTTAAAACTGTAAATATGTCACAGATAACCACTCCAATTAAAGAAATTTTAAAAGAATTTGGAAAAGAGTCTCAACTGCTTCTATAATGATGATTAGGTTACCACTTCTGTTTGTATTTTAAGATACATTTACAATATATAAGACTTTGCATACATATATTATGATTAAAATATGAAGAAATTATTCATTACTGTGAAACTGCATATGTACATTACATATGTTTCATGGTTGTGTACGTGTATGTATATATACATCAACATAACCATGAAATGCTATATATATATATATATATATATATATACACACACATACATATATATGACACTGTATATATATCATATCGAATGTTATCTCATTTGTTTCAAGTCTGAATTTTTCAAAGGAAGTATTTTCTACTTATAAGAAAAGAAAAGTATATAATTAAGCGCTAAATAATTTATAGGTCAATTTTCACCTTTATTATAACATTACAGTATTATATATCATAATTTAAAATATATCAATAAAAATTATTATAAATAATTATTATATATCATAAAAAAAGTAACAATGTTAGGATTTTATTTAAAGTATTTCACATTTCCATTTATTTTAAAAAATCCTCCAAAAACAAAAATGAGCCCTTACATAATAAATTTGGAAAATTGAAAATAAAAGACAAAAAATAGGTATACATTGTACATTCCAGCATATATAAAATACATCTATAATTTTAAATGTCATAAAGATGTAAGATGTAGAGACATAAAGATGTAGTTTAGATATAGGTTGGATTTTTTTTTTTTTTTTTTTTTTTTTTTTTTTTTTTTTTTTTTTTTTTGCTCAACTTCTCCTTGTTTTCAAATCTATTATTTTTATACATCTGGCATATAACACAGGCCAATAAATTTCAATCTTATTTTTTGTATTCAAAGTGCATGTTATAAGCTGTTATATGTTGGAATATACAGTAAACATAACTAATAAATGTTTTAGATGTACTGCATGTTTGTAAATATACACAAATCTAGATCATAACTATTCATGTTGAACTTATGGCAGTATTTACATGACAAAGAAAAGTTAAAAAATCTCAGGCAGGTTTTCAAATGTTATATTTTCTTCTTTCGAAAAATTATGTTCTGAAAAAAGTGGGAGAGGGTATAAGAGATACTTCCTCTTTGAACTAATCAAAAAGTTTCACTTTTCTAGAAGAAGCAAAAAATATGATAACCATTATAAAAACTGAAACAGTTAGCAAACTGAATATCAGTAATGAAAAATAAAGCAAATAATTTTTGAAAGAAACATATCCCTCTTAATTTCCTCCTTTTTAAAATATATAAGTTAATGTAAATGTGTAAGTAAAAAAATCAATATTAGCAACAACACTAAATCAAAACAAAACACATTCTAAGTAAACTTCTATGGTTTGGGTATAGTGTCATATATTACCAACAAACATATATTGTAGGCTTGAAAACAAAAGATGGTTTTTTTTTACCTTTCTTTTAATTATAAAAAACTTTAATTTTTTTCAATAATAGAAAAATAAATTAATAAATACATTTATATGAGAATAAATTGATTATTGTTTCAAATAATAACATTCTCTAATGTATCGTTTTACTGACACTTGCAAGTAAATAAATTATGTTTTAAAATTATCCCCCCCCCCCTTCTGCTGAGTTTTTTGATCACTGTTGTTTAGAACAGCAGTCTGCAACCAAGTAGTACACATAGAAAATATTGAAATTAAAAACTGTTATTTTGTATTCTTTATTTACATAACTTTATTTCAAAGTGTAATTTTTTCTTTCCTTCCTTAATAAACTGAAATGCTTTATAGCTTTTTTACAGCTTATCTTTTAATTCTTTCTTTATTCTATTCAAAAGGGACTTACAAAAGAAAAAAAAAAAGGACAAATCCATACTTTTTAAGATAACTAGGACTATCATAACTTAGTTTTAAGTAGATTATCAACTTCTAGTATCATATTAATAAATCAAGAACCAGTCAAACTTTCTCAGTCCTTATTTTTTTCAACCATTTTTGATGTTAATGATCATTTATATCAGGGATTAGTTCCAAGAATTAATAAACCTTTTCATTCTTTAATTTATTACATACCATTTAAAGAAGATTTTAAAATTTCAAAATGTTTTCCATTCTTAAATCAATTGGTTGTATAGTTTTCCATAATTATAAAAAATAAAAGAAAAAAAGAAATCTTGCATATTTTCTTCTGAATAATAAATGTCTAAAATCATGAATTTACAAAACATTTTATAGTTATGAAATTAAAAGGCAAGATATTTCCTGACCTTCAGGTCATCATGGATAACTTCCAATCGTATGCAAAATAATTATATTTGTATTACTTTAATGAAAATACCTTTAAAAGAGTTAAAAATCAATGCTTAGGAATGGCACATCTCACTTATAATTAAATTTAATGTACAATGAAGCATACATACTTATATTGGTTGCCAACCACTGGGTAATATTCAAAAGCATCAATTTTTTTAATTAAAATTTTACAATTTTTTTATAATTTTTAACATGTTAATCTATTAAAAATATTTTTTCATAAATTTACCAACAAATGTATATTACTAAACCCAACTTTAAAGTGAATTAATCAATGGAAAGTAAAAGTGTAAAAAATGAACATATTGTAGTCTTTATTTTTGTTCACTTTTTTATTATATTTCTAAGTCATTACATTCTGTTATACTAAATTTTTTTAATCCATGCTCTTACCTTATAATTTAATAATTTTAATTCTCAAGGTTGAAACTTATCAATAGGATTCGAACAACAGCAGACTCTAATAGTTCTAAGTTAATATTAATCACATTTTTACTGTAATGGAGTGATGTAGTAATATGCATTTTGTCTCTACATTGAACTATTTTCTGTCATTAAAATATCCAAGGCTAATTAAAGAATCTTTTAATTGAGATATTTTACAAATATACACATCAATTATTTGAAATTTATCTGATCCACCCTCATTACATATGACCAAATCAGCTAATAATAGACAATTAGGCACTGCTTAGTTTATATAAAATTTTCTCTTTAATCATATTTTAAAATATTGTTATAACAAAAGAGCAAAGTTTCACTTATATTACAGTTTTGAAGAGCCTGAATGCAATATTAATATTAAAAAAAATTATCAAATATACATTTCACATAATCCACACAGTTATGTTTAACCAAATTAATTATTTGTATATTTTAAAAAGTATTTTATCATTTCCCATTTCTAAAATATAATCAAGACTAATGAACTTTCCCGAGAACAGAAATTTTCAAAATATACACTTATTAATTTAAAAATATTTTTATTTTCAAAGTGAAAATAATAATATTTATGTATTTAATTAAAACAAGACCAGCTAGTACATACATATAAAAAAAAAAAACTTACTTATGACCATGAGTCATTTCATGTGCCAAAGTAAACAATCCCAGAACTGCTTTACGATCTTCAACTCTGGACAACAAAATCATGAGAGACATATAAGTCACAATTAAATCCAAGTAATTTTTTGTTAAGTCGAAGCTAGTAGTCTGTATGAGTAAAGAAGAAAAATTGAATAAGAAATGTGTTTAAGAATAATAATAACTAAAAATTATCAAAAGAAAAAAAATTGCTTAAAACTTACAATGTCAAGCTGCAACTGGCAGGCATCCAAAGTTGTTAAGAGTTCACACACATGATCCTTAAATTTAAAAATAGCATACAATTAAAAATAAATATATTTCATTAAAAGAATAAATAAATAAACTTTTGATAAAACATTTCATTATTCTAGAATAATCAATAAAAAAATGTTGTATAATAATATTAAATATAAGAAAAATTTCCTAAAATACTAAGAGTTACAAAGTGTATAGAATGAAGAAAAGACAGCATGTACAGACTAATGAAAATGCAGCATGTCAGAATGCATTAATTGATGAAAAATGCAATCAATAAAGCTAAAGAAATATTAATGAGAATTCTGAAAATATTCCAAGTTTTCTCGAGTTGGAGCCAAAATTTGGAATACATAATTTTATATCAAATCATAAAGAGCACAGCTCAGCTTTCATTTTTTTTTTTTTTTTCCCTTTTTTGAGATTATGATTGCACACATACATTAAGCCATTTTTAATTTTTTATTTAGAGATTCATTACTTTATACCTCAAATCTTAATCACATATGCCAGAAGTTTAAATTTTTTTTAAGAAATTCTTGTTCTGATATACCAGAGGAAACCATGAAAATCAACTTTCCAGATATTAAGGTAAAATACATCTTATCCATTAATTTTGTCACATTAATTAAAACTCGCAATTCATAAATGTCATTTGAATAGCAAAAAAAAATCTAATAGAATAGGAAGAAATTAATTGCAAAAATCTTATTGGCTTTCAACAAACTAACAAAGAATGATACTTTTCCTTCATTCTAGAGGAATAGAATTGCATAAAATACAAATTTTGAACACACTTAGATAAAAATAAAACATTTCTATGATAAAAAAAAATTACAATTTTAATACAAATACATACACTTGTTATAATTATTTGATTAAACATACCTTGAAATCCAGCAGGTCTACAAAAGTGTAGTAATATAATGATAAGGATTTCAAGACTTCTTGGCGAATACTGAACACTGCATTCAGCTGAGACTAATAAATAAAATAAATATTCTTACAATTGAATGTATTAATAAAATGTCAGGTTTATCCCCCTTCCCTGCTCCAAGAAACAAAAATTAAAAACACACAAACCTTAAATATACATTTGATCTTTTAAAATATTTTTTATTGCTGCAAAGTTAAAATTGTTCATTTAATACTTTTCCACTCGTATCAATAAATAACAATACAATGTACATGTATAAAATCCCATCAGCTGAATTGTGCTAATTTTCATGGTCAACAGGATTTTACACAAGTACATAGTAAAATTTTGTATATCTCTTGAAACTCAATCTAGGCAAAAGAAATTGACACTCATGAAATTCTAAATTTTTTAGAAAAATTAAAATACTCATTAACCTTATTTGCATATAAAATTGATATAAATTTCAATTTTATGAAACTAATCTGTTTAATTTTATAATGACAGACACTGTAATAAATGTCTTATAATTATATAATGATATATGAATAAAAATTTTATATTAGCAATTAAAATATCTAGAATAAATCCTCTAAGCATAAAATATAATTTGTTTCATTTTAAAATATTGATGATTGATGAAATCCAATGAAAAGTATCTTGTCAATAATAAATAAATACTAACTTTGAATGGAGAAATCAAATTCAATAATATAAAAATATCTACTTAAAAAAAAAGTATTTATATCTTACATATAATACTATAAATCTCTAAAAAACTATCAATACACAAGGGTAAACCTTCATATATACCACTTATATATACTTTTTTTTTGTACAGTAAAGTTGATAAAAGAAAATATTAGTTATCAATTATTGCAATTTCAAGTAAAAAGAAAAGAAAATTCTAATACAGAAGTACTGAACCAATCTTTCTGAATTTAGCAAGTTATGTTTTCCAACAAATGATTTAAAATTTCAAATACATAAGAGATTATGCTAAGCTTAATACAACACACATTTTGAATGCAACTTAGATTATCTGATACAAAGTGGACTGTAATTACATATTTCAAAGTGATGACTTACACTGTTTCCACGAGCATCAATATTCGGAAATCTCCGCACTACATGTTTCAAAGCCGATTCCAAACTCTTGTCACTCAAGAAAGTGGGTTTCGATTTATTATCACCACAAGCCTAAATGAAAATATTTCAGTGAAATTTTATAGTTCTAAGAGTTACACCAAACCTTACAACAAATGCAATTCATAGGTTATAATTTTCATCATATACTTCATTAGATTTGATTAAAATTGTTTTAAAAAATATTAAAGGAAGAATTTTAATATTAAATAACTCCGCGATCTTAAGCAGACTCACTTTTTTAATGTTGTATACACGAGTAAGCATGCCAACGCCCCTGTCATTCAATATCGTAAGCTTTTCACAAAGCTTTTGCTGACTTGGAATCAAAGAACGTGCCATGATTTTGCGAAAAAAAGTGTTTTCTTTAGTTAATAATTACACATCTACTACTTAGTTTTCACATTACGCTCCCTCCACTCACAAATATGAAGCAAAACGGATGTTAACGCTTCTGACTAAATTCTAAACTAATGTACTGTTGCCAATCCGAAAAGTAGTAAAATCAATCTTCAGTTGTTGTTTATAAAAAGAAAACCGAAACAAAGTTTCCGGTTCAGCAGATTACTGTAGTACAATCAAAACAAGTTTTTTACTTCTAATATTTTGTTTTGCATTCACGAAATGCTACAGTTATACGTTGGGCTACTTTTTAAAGTCATATATTAATCAACTAGGAAAAATTAAAAATCTACCGGGGTTTTTTTTAATTCTGAAATATCAAGCTTCATTGTGAGATCCCATGCCTTATGGATACTAAAAATATTTTACAGGTTTTATATTATATACGTTGAACTGATAGAGCTTGTCTCATACGACTGTAGTAACCAAATTGTCATAGTCATGATTTTCAAAACCAACAATATTCAGATTTAAGACACAGGGTCTAGATCTGATTCAATTACAAATCCATTGTGCAGAAGAGGACTGTTTCACAATAAATAGAACTAATCCTTGGTCCTAGCGTGGTGTTGTCTAGGAATCAATACAAGAAGGCATCAGGTGTCATTATCACTTGACTACGATTCAGAATTATGAGATCTGTTACCAATAGTTATCGTGTTACTAGCGAAATTAATTTAAAACACACACAGCCGACGTAAAAGCTTTATCAAGTTCAAACATCATATGCACAATACATGTACCTAATAGATGTAAAGATAAAGTAGGGCTTCTAATACTCATACTTCATGTCCCAATATCATTCGGTTAGCGGTAATTTTTATATCCTTAAATAGGAATGATTTGATGACATTTGCATAAGGTTTTATTTGGTTTTGATAAACATCGATTAGAACGGATAATTCAAACGCCTAACTCTTAGAGGACCTATGTCTTATTTTTGTAATAAGCTTCATGGTAGTTTATTCTTCTTATGCTTCACGGTAGCGCAACACAACGGGTTATCAGTGACTGATTTAGTTATTTCAAGCCACGTGCAGATTTACTTAACTCGTTCAACTTCAGCAGGCCTCAGGAGGACTTTAATATTGAATTCAAAATCCCTAATTAATCCACACAACTATACCACGTAGACTATTAATTCCATTAAATAGTCCTAGAGAAGATGTCTCAAAAGTCTCAAATGGAATTAGGGCTTGAATATAAGACTCCACTCAAAAATTACCAATTACGAAATTGAAAGTCACCTGATTAGTCTTCAATTCCGCATTTCTGAGTGCGGTTTTCTCCTTCTCTAGAAAAGCATTTAAACTGTCATCATCCAAAGTCAAATACTTTAAGCAATTTTCCCCTAATTGATTTTATAGAAAAATTACCATCACACATTCTTTTCTATCTCAGGATAAGCTTAAAAATTTCGTGCCTTCTGTTTCTCTGACTGTAGCTTTTTTTTTTAAATTTTATAGTATCACTATTCTTACAATAAAATCTGTTAATGCCAACGCTATTGCTGCTCTCAAAACCAGTTAAAGTGGACTGTAAATTACTAAACAAAAGATTTCAAATAATAATAAGCTTTATTTAGGGAGTGGCACTTTGCGTCCCTTCTACTACTCCAACAATTACACACACACAAAAACTTCCCCTACATCGAAACAAGCAAAACATTTTTGAAGGGGCGATCGCAGCGCCACTTCACCACTAATTTCACTAGGGGTGTAAACAAGATCATTGGAAGCGAAGTCAACTGTTTTATTATTAAGGGTGCAAGACAAAATTTTGAAAAATTGGTGTTTTTGGTGTAAATTTTTATCACTTTTGTGTGTAAATCAACTTTTCTTTCATTAAAAACCTATAAATCTCGGACAACGAGATTGAAAAAATGAGAATCTATTGAAGTGAAATAGGGTGTCTGAGACCATCAACATCTTCTTGGATATAGATACCCAAGAATGACTAAATATCGATAAACTTCGTGAAAAATATACAGATAACGAAATTTTACACAATACCACAAGAAAAAATTAATGTCCTTCATAACTATTCATTTTCATAATCAGGCAAATGGGTTCCGGGACATTCAAAAACATTTTGGAAAGAACTAACGGACATTCTCGCAAAATCGGTAAATATATGCAATGTAACTAGATTACCTCAAAATATATCAATAGCAATATTCTCAATGACAGAATGTAAAGAACCAATGAAACTTTTATTCAAGCAAGTATTTCGAAATTTTAGGAAACATCGCAATTGTACACATAATATCCTATTGAACAAAAAAACAGAAAAGAGGATATACTAACCTCTCGAATCATTAGCAAAATGATCATAACTCCCAGGCTCTAGCAAAAATTCAGTTTAAATGATATTGCAAAGTGTAGTAATACATGCAACCGTATCAATGATTTGTAACATATTCTTTTGACTTGTAACATACGAGTGAGAGTCGTTATGAATGTCTTGGA
Organism: Nephila pilipes; assembly: GCA_019974015.1. Lineage (NCBI taxonomy): Eukaryota > Metazoa > Arthropoda > Arachnida > Araneae > Nephilidae > Nephila > Nephila pilipes. The sequence continues at coordinate 572,795 of BMAW01040677.1, read as the reverse complement.
TAGAGGTTCCTAAGAAAAAAACGAAGCTGTAGAAAAGCACTCCTTTCTTGATTATAATATTTTTTTCTTCCTTAATATCTGATTAAAAAGAAACATGTTTGTTTATTTAATTTATCCTTTGGATTTTGGAAAGTCAACCCCAATTTCAATTCTTTGATATTATTTTGAATATCTGAAGGAGACTCAAGCTGAGTCACTCCCTATTTCAAGTAATGGATTTTCATGACCACACTCCCTTAAGAAATGAAACTATGATGAATCCAGACATATAATTATATTTTCGAAGCCTTAAAAATGATCAGGAACTCATAATAAAAGTGGGAAGTAAAAATTAACCTAATTTTGCCATATTTTGGAAAACAAGCAAAAATCGACGCACATACCTAAATCAAATCTGCAACTATTTTATTCTGAAATAAAAGGCAAGATTTCTAAACATGAAAATATTACAAATATGTCATTTACATGGAATGGTTAAATAAAGTTTTGTGCATCCGATACCGTATGTTCAGCACAAATTCCCGCTGCAGAACAAATTTTAAATGTATTGTTTAACGCAAGTATCGTTTGGAAAGGTTTCATATTTCGTTTTCTAATTCATGAAATACCAACTAGTGTACCTCTGATGGATTTGGCAACAGAACTGCAAAACACAAATAATATTGAAATAGTGGAAATGAGACACTTTATGAAAACTGGAAGCAATCAAGAGGTTTTCCCGGTATTAATCACTATTTTCGGCACCAATATACAAGAAACTAATAAACTTTAGTTTATTAACCATCTCATCCAAAATTTTGTAGACAAATCCCAACAATACAATGGATGCTTCAGTTTTTACCATCTATCCCAATTTTGCCAAAAACCTATAATATACGTTAATTGTGGTATCAGACACACTGGGCATTGTACCGCGTCTATAATTTGCATTAATTGCGAAGGAGACCCTCCCGCCAATTCACTTCTGTGACATTGGGCTATTCGCGGTTTCTCTTCACTAGCCTTCGGGACTTTTAATTAAGATTGATTGCTTTTGTAAAACAACCTTTGCCCAACCAAAAATGAAATGTGATTTTGGTAAAATGAGTAGAAATGAAGTGAAGCGGAGAGTTAGGAAATATATAAACTCCGACTGAGAGTCGCGATAGAGAGGTTGAAGGAGGAGTTGAAAGAGGTGGAAAGAGAGGTTGAAGTAGATGGTTGGATTAAAAGTTGAGTGATTCAAGAGATTTAGTTATTCCAGTGTTCAACAATTGTTCCAGAGTCTGAGTTGCAGTCGAGGAAGGCTTAATAGTAAGAGTCTGTTAGATTATTATTGGTAGATTGAGTTAAGGTAGTAAAACCCTTGCCCAGAAGAGCATTCATGATTGTTGTTATATTAACAAGAAGTTAATAGATTGCGTAATTATTGTTCTAGTGTCTCTTTGATTGACTTATTGAGTCTTAGTGTTTAATCATTGTGTTTAGATATGGCACAAGAGGCAGCACGGAATGGGCAGCCGTTACACTTCTATGTCCAGTATTTACTAAAGAAAAATAGATCATGCAATATAAATGTACACAACATTTAACTTTAGAAGTGGCAAAAATAAAATTTAATTATAAACCTTCGAAAAGTTATTCTACAATTTTGAAAACAAACCCACCAGGTCCCAATATGAAAGATTTGGAAAATATCGAAACGACTTTTCAGGCCTACATTGTAAAAGTAAATAATTATGGAAATGTACAGAAAATGATGGAAACTACACAAACTACTGTATGTTTGTACAGTTGTGTAATGTTTATGGATTTAGTTTAGTTTTTATTAACGTCGCACTAGAAGCAACACGAGGGCTATTGGCGACGGACCTCGTAATTTTGAACCACGGTCAAGTGACGAGGACGACACCTGAGCTGGCACCCCCCTCTCCTAACATCCACACCACGCCAACGGGAGGACTTTGGGCCCCGAACAGATTTAACGTGCATCAGCCCCGGCTACACGGCGGGTCTTTGGTGGCCAAGGATCGAACCCGCGACTGAACGAAAACCACCAGTCGCTATCCACGACCTTGACCACTAGGCTACCGCGGGCCCCGTAATGTTTATGGAACGAGAAAACAATATACGTCTCCTAGTCTGAAAAAAACTACAGGTACAATTCTTCAAAATCCCAATACTTGCTTTTGTCTCCATACCAGATACATCTAATAACCTATAGATTGCATATAATAAGATTGACATTGTATAGTCTGTTTATATAAACTTTTTTTATATTTCATTTTATATGTGGACAATTTTTCCACGGTTAATTTTTTTTTCTTTTTGCTTCTAGGGAAGGACTTAATTTTGAATTTTACCTTTTCCTTTTTCATACTCTTATGTTTTTTCTGCAATGGAATTTTAGAAAAGTAAAAAAAAAACCGATTTGGTTCCATATTCCTCCTTTACACAAATAGACATTTAAATTTTTCAGGAATTTTTTTGAAACTGGGCGATAGATTACACCTTCCAGAAAAAAATCATTTCAGACAAAATTGACTTAACAGACTAGGAAGAGGACTGCTAATAGCAGTACTAGTCAACATTTCTGCTCATCAAGATTCTGCTCTTATAGTACAAACATCAGATATAAAAATTCTAATTTTCTAAGTACACATTAATAACTTTTCATTTTACATGATATATTTATATACTCCACGGAGACTAAATATTTAATTGATAAAATTCTATTTAGAATCCTTAACAGATTTTATCTTCATTTTTGGAGATTTTAATATATTGTACATCACCTGATGTAGGGTTAGAATCATGCAATACAATATAATAACTATTTTGTGAAATGGTTAATAGACTCCAATTTTATTATCCTTAACACAACTGTTCCTACTCATTGAGGTAATATAGGTGCAGATACACTAATTGATCTCCCACTCTGTTCAGCAAACTTATTTTGAAACATCAATACTTAAGTATTAGGGTGCTCTTATGACAGTGGTCACTATTCCATAATAACAGAACTATCCTTACAATGTCAGGATAAGCTAATTTTTAAGAAAATAGTTAACGATGAAACAAGTTCAATTATCATTAGAAAATTCTTAAACTAAAATAGAAAACCTAACTGATACTATCTCAGAAATAATCAAAAGTAACACTAGAGAAGTACAATTATACAACAGGTCATTCCCACCATTTGGGAACAGTACCTGCAATAACTTATACAGGCTCATAAAATTCTTCCGTTTAAAGGCCATACACGACATTTCACTACAACTGTGGATTAAATATAAACAGTAGTCGTGTAAACTCATATTCATGTTAAATAAGAGAAAACAAAGTACTGGGATGAAATATGCAATAAAGTATCTAATCCAAGAATCATAGCATTCTTAAAAAATTTTCTCCTGAAAAGAATGCAGAATCAACGTTAAATATTCTTCAGAATAACAACAAATATATAATTGAACCCCAAAAAACAAGCTCATTTTTTTGATAATTATTTCGCATAAAATAATGATCAACACGAACCATCCTCAATATGGAAAATAGCCTTCTTAATAAGTCATTTCTTATTTCTGAATTAATTAGAGCAGTAAAATATGCTAAAAATACAACCCTAGGAGCCAATTATATTACAGTAGCTTTCCTAAAAACTTAAACAATAACCAAAGTATTATTATTCTAAACTATTTTTAGCATTTATTCGAGAATGCAGTAGTACCTTAGTCATGGAAGCGTACAATTATTCTCCCAATCACAAGTACCAGCAGAGATAAAACTGAAATTTCATCTTATAGCCCATTTGCGTTTAACTTCCGTATTTTCTAAAACGTTGGAAAAATTTTAGCCACGCACATATCTTACTTTCTGACAACAGAACGAAAACTTCATTCTCATTATTATAGTTTTGTACCATTTAAAGACAGTAGAACAACCCCATATCTCATAGAAAGCAATCGAAGATGCCAAACGAGAAATTTTTCGTTGGAATAAGCTTTATTATAAAGGGTGCTTACGATTCAATTTACATATGTAGATGGATTTTTACGTAAGTGTCTTTAAATTGGTATTATAAGGAAAATAGCACTATGGATACATAAATTTATACTTCACCATCTCTACAAATTCGATGGAGAGGTAATCTATCATCGAGAAAGGCTGTTCTAAAAGATGTACCCCAGGGCAGTGTCCTTTCCCCCATATTATTTATTATTTATATGCACGATATCTTCGAAACATTTGAAACAGGAGTATAATGCTATATATATGCAGATGACATCTTCATTTAATGCTCTCATTAATCCCCAGATATTGTTGATAGAAAATTACAAACTACTTTAGAAAGAATAACGCAATGGTGCAAATATTGGAAAATATCCTTAAGCCATGATAAAAGTACAATATCGGAATTATGAAATAAAAGAATACAAGTATTTTCCCTAACATTATGTTGGCTAGATTCCCCCTTCCATGGTAAACTTCCATTAAATATTTTGGTGTGTATTTTTCCGAACAGAGTCAAAATATTATTAATGAATCAAATAGAAAATAAAGCTTTGAAAAAAATTAATGGCTTTAATGGTATGGCATGTAAGCATTGTAGTTCAAGAGCAGAAGACTAGATCAAATTAATTAACAATAGCATCTATAGTACCTTTTATTAGACCTGTCATTTCATAAGCAAATGGTCCGATAATCAACTCAAACCTTTTAATATTATACAAACCAAAGCAAACAGAATTGCATTGGGTTTACCATATTGGATACAAAATATTCTACTTTTACAAATAGCTGGTCAGGAGATACTTTCGGAGAAAATAAGAAGGCTAGAAAATAATTTTTTATCTCTCAAATTTCAAATGGTAACTATTCACCTGTGCATCTCAATACCCCTGGTACTATAGATATAAAAATTCTGGAAGGAGAAAAAAGAAATATCTTGCATATTTTTTATACGTTGAGTATTAATAAGGAACAAATAGCAGCCATCTCTAAATTACTGTACTTCATAGGGCTTCCATGTGAAATTCAAACTAATGAATTTGGGGATGAGGATAAAAAGTTACCTATTTCTATTATAATAGGACGATATGATGAATAATGAACAATAGCTACGAGGATTATTCCATAATAGCTACGGATTCTTCAAAGAAGAACATTAACATAACATCTACAACAAGTGTAACGTTTGTCCGTCTTTATTTTGCTCTTGAGCCATAATTCAATTTGATAGATTAAGCTTTAATTTAATTGGCTCTCTCCGGTGTTCATTCCAAGCTAATAGTTCTAATTAAAATGGAAATTAACTTATCTTACCGAGGCCTCTGTTCTAATCGTCTGACAGTCCTTGATTAATATTACGTCCATTCCTTTATGAAGGACTTTCCAATTCCACAATTCCCAAGGCAACAGTTGTCACTAACTCCAGATTGTAATATTCGTTCTACCATCTATATCTCTTCTCAATTTCCCTCATCATCAAACCTGAATCACTTCACTTTGTTTCGATGTGCATCTTATTAACATAACCACGTTCCATTTTGTTTGGGAAGAAATAGTTATTTTATGCAATAAGTCTCAATAAAAGTCCCCAAGGTTAGTGAAGAGAAAATCGCGAATAGCCCAACGTCACACAGTCAAATCGAAAAGTGCCTCGTTTTGCTTACTGCATAAATCCCATCAAATCATTATTTTAAGCAAAAGCATTAGCCTTAAGCCAAGCTTTATACGATCTTGCGGGATTAAATAAAAAATTGTTGATATTGTCCGATAGTCACTCTGCTATCTGCATTTAAAAATTATTATATTAAATTCATCAAAAGTTATTCGTAGATTAGCAAAAACAAAAATTTTATTCTATCGCATTTTCATACTCAAATGATACTGCTTTGGTTTCCGGGACACTCGGAAATTTTTTGGTATGATCAGGTGGACAGACTCGCAAAATCGATTACAAAGTCTAATGTATACCTCAATTGGATTGCAGCGGAAGACATCAGTAGCAAAATTTACAGATACAGAATGAAAAGAATCAACGAAAATATATCTTCAAGTAAATACTTCAAATACTAAAGGAGCATTCCGACCATAGATAAAATATTCAATTAGACAAAGAGCAGAAGAGAGGAAATTCTTAGCACTCGAATCATTTGCAAAATGATCATAATTCCTAAGCATTTACCCTAATTCCAACTACAGAATAATTTTATGTGCAGTACCTGTAACCACATCAACAATTTAGAACATATTCTTTTGAATTATAGAAATACCCCTGGAATATACTCAAAATAAATTCGTGGTGTAATATTTCATTCAAAGAACTCTTGGACAAAGCAGTAGCTAGTAAATAAGTGTTGAGAACATTCCTGCAGAAGATGAAATACTTTGATATCTGTTGAATGAAAAGTATCTATTAAAACGGATAATCGCCTCTGTTGCTCTATATCCTACAAAAAAGTCCAGCAATCAATATGCGTCCCATAGAAATCACCTCTGGAATATACTCAAGATAATAAGCGCAATGAAATTTTCAAGGAAATTTTGGACAAAACAGTAGATAATTAACATTCTTGCAGAAGATGAAATATGTTGATATCTTTTGAATTAAAAAAATATTTTCAAGTGGATAATATCCTTTGTTGCTCTATATCCCAGTCAATTGATCCATAAACAGCACTGTTATCTATTATCACAGTATTTTTTATCAGTCAATCGTTTCCAAAATTCAAAACATATTGAATTAAAAGAATATGTATTGAAAAAATTTTCTGAGGAGAGAAGTTTTTTGTAAATATGTTCAAGACAAAAATTAATGAAATTTTAATGAGAATCTAAATACTGCGATACTACTTTCCAAATATTTAACATAACAGAAAACAAGGAGTCAGAAGATGTTCTATTAATGGATTTGATTGGAATTCGCGCTGGGCAGGTGCTACCTGTTCTCATTGAAAGAAGATACGGTTTCGATTTGAGAACTTTGAATAGTATAAGATAGAAGTAATACTGTTTCAGAATTTTAATTTCTTTGCAAGGACATTAGTAATGAAAACCCTTTTTTTTCAATCACCTTATTTGAAGATTTACTCAACCTGCATTGCGCATTCATCATTTTATATAACGGACTTTGACGAATTGACTATAAATAATGGAAGCAGCATATCAAAAATTTTCCATACCATTAAAGAATGATAAGAAGCTTATATTAAGAGCAGGCCAACTTGACATTACAGAACTAAATATTTTTCTTGAAAACCTGTAAAGGGCTTGTCACATTTCGAATACCAACCAAAGGCTTCTTCATGAAGAAGATCTCTAGAAATCACAATATTAATACCATTTCATTCACTCAATATATAAAAATGTGCGTGTGCGCGTCAGATTTGGGAACTCAACGTTTGTGAGCGTCGCACATCTTATCAATAGAATCACGTCTATAATATTGATATTGCTAACTTTATGTGGGAAAGACTTGCATTCCGTTTTCTAATTTTTGACATTCCAATATCTATTCCTATGGAGGAGATGTCCAGTGATTCCGCCATTATTGATAACGTTGCTGGGAAACTATGTTGCCCAAAAATGTCAAAACTCTGGTTAGTGAGCCACCGTATTCAAATATTCATGGACAGACCTCGACTCTGTTCAAATAGTTGTAGTTTCTTACACTTCACCAGATCTTGTCAGAAATCTGCGATTTGTATCTATTGCGACGTGATTTATTACTCGCAATGCATAACTGTCTTAAGCTGCATAAACTGCAACCCATCCAATACCTCCACTCCCCCCCCCTTACCCAGCATTCAATAAAAAAAACGTGCCATTGAATTAAAATGTGAACAACATCTGACTTTGAGAAAAGCGCTTAAAAGATTTCGTGACTTCAATTCTGTAATCCACCCAAAAGTATTGCAGGCTTCAACGACGGCTTCGGAATTTACATAACTATTTGGAAAAAAAGTTCCAGTCATTTTAAACAAAAATAGCAAAGCTAACGGTGTTTATCATGACAACTATGCAAAAAACAATGGAAACTATATTTATTCTTCGGAGGTATTATTCTTGAAATGGTTAGAACAAATAAGGAAGAAAAAAAAAAAAAAAAAAAAACCGTAAAAAACTCTATCCCAAAATACTCTGTTATTTTAGGGGTAGTGATGTATTGAATTACACTGTTATGGAATAAAATCAGGCAATCCTTTTCTGTAAATACTTTCTAACATAATAATTTCCCTTATTTGGAAGATGGATACCTTCCCCATTTATAGGGTTATGAGATATAAGTTATTTAAAATGATTCATCCGATTTTAAAATTCCATATTTTCATAAATAAATGACACCGAATGATAAGTAATACATGAATATGAAGGGAAAATATAGAAGTCTCATGCTTACAAGTGTTCGATATAACTTCTTTTAGTACACATATAGTGCCAATGCGATATGAAAATTCCTGCCGAACTCGCTTTAGTGTCAGTGGTAATTGATCGTACAGCAACACAGAAATCCGTTGTTTTAGTTCACATACATTTGTGGGTAATGGTGGAGCATACGCTTTATCTTTCACAAAACCCCAAAGGAATAAATCGCATGGAGCCATAACTGGTGACTTAGGTGGCCAACTATGTAATATCAAGTCATTTGCTCCACTGCGGCCGATCTAATGCGTGGTAGCTCCGTGAAAGTTTGTCGGTATAAAATCGTTGTCACTTTCGTTATGTAAAGTTATTCATCATATAATTTTCTTTAATTTTTTATGAAAAATTTGAGTTTTTTATTAATTTAGTTTTAAAACATTACAACTTTTTATTAATAAAAATGTAAACGAATTAAAGGCATACCACAAAGTGGTGGGTTTGTAATAATCTTGCTAATATTTATTTACTTTTCTTTAAGCAAAATTTTATAGATAATAATATTTATACATTGTTTGGATACATAGGTGGCCCAGTAATTTTTTAAAATAAATTTAATTCAGAATTAAAACTTGATTTATCTTTTTTATCTTTCTCATTAAAACTAATGCAAACTAATAAAAATATTCATGAAACTGAATACTTAGTTATAACTTTAAAAATTGTACATCCAGGGTTGTATAGAAATATTTGTGAAAAAAGGGAGAGTTATGACTTTTTTCTTTATGAATAAAGCATCCTTCTTTGAAACAACTTAAATTTATCTATTTTTAGGAATATTTTATATAAAGATATCTTACGTA
>BMAW01040677.1:541101-558592 GCA_019974015.1 Nephila pilipes | reverse complement strand
TATATATATATATATATATATATATATATATATATATATGCCTTCCTCAAAAATCAATAAATACTCTACTTGAAAAGCTGTGTTTTATAAGATAAGGCGTAACCTTTCGAGGGATATTTGAGAAGTAAGGGACTCAAAAGTTTTTCTCTAAATTATACAACATTATAAAAATAGAGCTTTTCCTTATGTTTATGTTAATCGAACATATTTCTAAAGAATAAAATTATGAATCTTCTGAGAATATTCCTTTCAAGTTAATTGATTATTTACTAAAACATTATTTTAAATGCATAAGTTTTAAATTGTTCAGGAATGAAAGAATAAATTTTTAAGATATTCCTTTGAATACAATTTTTAAAAAGTATTTATAAAAAAAGTTCTATGCAAAGTTTTGCAAAGAACAGATTTAGTCACCCAAGGTGCTTCTTTTATAATTATTATTAAATACCTCAATTAAATACCCGAATTAAACTAAACAATGGAAAATCGAGAAATGGACAATAGTAAACTTTTCCGATATTAAAATTAATGCAAACGATAAATTATTAAATTGAAGATATTTAAGCTAAATGTAATTAAAATTAAAGCAAACGATAAATTATCAAATTGAATAAATTTGAGCTAAATGTTAAAAAATTGAAAAGTTATCTGGTACTTCAAAAGTGATCCAACTAAAATAATTGCCCCTTGGGTGGCTAATAAATTATGTGAACTCTGTATTATTTTGTTTTATCACATTTTTACTCTTTACATATTAAAAAAATGATCTCCTGGAATACTTAGGCAGGCATAGTATTGATAATATTTTAATTACCAGTGCTGTGGAGCTTTAAACTTTTTTAATTGCATTATTGACTTATTTAACGAGCTTTTTGAATCTTGCAAGATAAAAGAGAAACATGTTTCTGAACTTTAAAATAGAACTAGAGATGAAAATTTTAAATTTCTTTTCATTTTTTCTTCTTGTTTCTTCGACCACTCGCAAGATACATTGTTGTTCATCGTAATTAGAGCTACAAACTGTTTATTTCTACCCTCCACAATAGTCCGTTAGCCATAATTAGTGAACCTCATAATTTTGAACCACATTCACATGACGTAGGAAAAGACGCGTTAATCAAAGTCAAAAAATCATTCATGAAAATGAAGAGAACTGTTATCTTATATACTTCAAAACTATTAAAAATCCTCTAAATTTACTTAAGGAAATGTTTTATTCGTGCTCTTAACTCCATTTTCAAAATTGGATAATTATAGTTGAAATTATGAGTTCAAAATTATTATAAAATTTTAATTTAATATTTTTCATTGCAACCGGGACATAATTTTTATAACAATAAGAAGATAATAGTACGTTACTAAAGGAAAGAAAAATTATTTCTATTTTATAATTGTGCAGGCTATAATAGCTTAATGATTGTGGTCGTGAGCTTTGTGCCCGGTCATATAAAAATTTAGTCTTATTTCAATTGAATTCCACTGTGTGGAACAATGGAGATTGTAGCAAGTTAATTTCGTTTTGGGCAGTCCTCATGTATTGCGAACGTTAGTAAATAGGGTTGAAGAGGTAGGGTATAGTCTACGTCCTTTGAACATGATTCAGATTAAGAAGTTCAGCTTCTGTAATCTTGTTTCTCTCGAAAGCGATTTCATTTTAAAAACCAAATCTTTTGTTATTTCAATATTTTCAAAATACTATTCTTTTTTTTGAAGATAGTGATTTGATCGTGATAGGATGGGATGCGATCATTTGTTACCATCGCACTGAGAAGCAACACGAGGGCTATTAGCGTCGTAATTTCGAATCTCGGTCAAGTGACGAGTACGACACCTGAACTGGCATCTCCATCTCCAAATTTCCACACCATGCTAATAAGAAGGCTTGGGACCACGGTCAGAATTCACGTGCATTAGCCCGGCTACACAGCGAGTCTTTAGTAGCGTCAGTGCTTGAAACTTCCGAGATCATGAGCACTAGGCTACCGCTGCCATATGAGGAGAGAGAAATGGACGAAATATATTATTTTCCTCTAAATGTATGTTCAAAATAATCAGAAACGTAATTCTTATTTACTTAACAGTAATAACAATAATTGTTAAGTAAATTATTGTTTAGCGACTTCGACGTTGGCGGAAGTCACAAAAGTTAAGAGTGCACTATATTCCTACCCCCAGATTTTAATTCATAATGGCAACTTTTCATATGAATTCTAGTCTTGTTTTTGCAAATGGCGTCCTCATTTTCGTAAGCGCTTATTCTTTTGCATTTATTTGGTTGGTTTGTGTGATATAAAGCAACAAAGACTCTCTCTCTCTCTCTCTTATTATTTCCTTCCTACATTTCAATTTTAATACATATTTTCATTCAGTTACTTTTTTGTCATCGTCAGAAATTCTAAAAATGAAGGTGTGGCATGTGAAACGAATAAGTAGACCAGAGTTGTATAATTGATTCTGAGAGCTGGTTTATTAATAAAACGGTGATATTTTTTTCTTAAAGACAGCTGGCTTCACGCTCAGAACTGTCAATCACACGTATTCAAAAATCCGCAGACCGACGTTCACACGCAACAAGTCGAAAGAGAATATGGGGATCAGAAAAATGATGCAATATTAAAGCACAGAGGAATGACCCCATACTGTATTGTATAGTATTTAGCTGAATTTATATTTCTCCAAGATTAAAAAAAAAAAAAAAAAAACTGAAGGAAGTAGTTGTTTTAAATTTATTCATTGATCTAATGCAACGAAATTTCATCTAGAAAAAAAAATACTCTGTAAACAGCTTAAAACAAAAACAAAAATTAAAATATACACTACGTCTATACAAATATGCACTAGTATAATGAATAACTATTTGTTTTGTTTGTTAAGCAAAATTCTTCTGAAAAAACTCTAAGCTTCGATACCGTGCTTGAGATAATACATAAGTACTACGTTTTCAAATGCTATTCATATCATTTGCAAAGTAATTCGTACAATTCAGTGCTGGATTATTTTTTTTTTCAGTTTTCTCATGCAATAATGCTTTTTAATTCGTTCATTAAAATGAATGACAAAAACCCGCATTCGTAAAAAAATTAAATATTGATTTGAAAATTTTCAATTTTCTATTTCAAGCAGGAAAATAGTAACACACGATGAATTTTCCACACATTGAAAGTGAAAATTAAGAATTTGATAATGTAAATGAATTTAGTTATAATGTAAAATTTACATTAAAATTTATATAGCTGTAGTGTTATTATATATATTTCTAACAGATCTTTGTTTTTAATTTTTAGTTTTGGTATGTTTAATTAATTATAATAATTTTTATATGAGTTCTGTTAATGTTACTTAAGATTTTTATTGATTTCTTTAAATATGTAGTTTTGCAGATATCAATGTATGGATTTATGATCGATATCCTGAATTTGTTTATGATGTGATACTTATGAATTATAATTTTAATGCCTTTGATCATATGTATATGCACTCTATAACAAAAAAAAAAAAAAAAAAAAAAAAAAAAAACACCACATCGGAACTTTGCACTCAGCAGGTGTATATAAGAAGTGATTCTCAATCTGATGGTAAAATTTCCTGTTGCATTGCGATTCAGAGTACCTTTGGAAGACTGAAAAAAGGCCTCCCTGCAGGATTCGAGCTCATTACGAGCAACTGTCAGAATTTGAAAGAGGTCTTATCATTGGATTAAAAGAGGCAGGTTGGGCAAATCGGAAAATCACTCATCATACGGGTCGAAGCGATGCGGCTATTAGAAGATGCTGGCAAGAATGGGTGGGCAATGGCAGATTTCAGCGTCATGAGGGTAGAGGTCAAACTAGGGCCTCAGCAGATCGGGAGGACAGAGTGATTGTAAGATCAGCTGTCACAGCGTCTGATTCATCGTTATCAACCATCAGACGTGCGACCCGCACACGAGTGTCCACCATGACCATTCAGAGACGGCTGATAGAGCGAAATCTACGTTCGTACCGATCGCTACGCCGCCTGCCATTCCCGCAGGCACACTTTCGAGCCAGATTACAATGGTGCTTGGCTCGATCAGGTTGGAATGATGCTGACTAAAGACGTAGAGTGTTTAGCGACGAATCCCGCTTCCAACTGACAGTCCTGCTTTCACTATTGCACGCTACACAGGCAATCAACCAGGTGTTATTGACTGGGGTACCATTTCCCTTGATAGCTGGACTCCTTTGGTCGTCATTAGAGGTACACTTATAGCATAGCGGTACTTCGACAACATTCTGAGACTTGTTTTGCTAACGTCTCTTTTGAAGTACCCTGGCCTTATTTTTCAGCAAGATAATGCCAGACCACATACGACACGTGTTGCTATGAACTGTCTTACAGCTTGTCAAACACTTTCTTGGCCATCCAGATCTCTCTCCAATCGATCATGTCTGGGATGATGGGAAGACGACTACATCTACCAGGGAATGTTGATGACCTAGCCCACAATTGGAGCAAATTTGGAAAGAAATAACGCAGGAGACCATCAGGGAGCTTTATCACTCTATGCCACGTAATGTGGCAACTTGCATCCAGACTAGAGGTGGATCAACACCTTATCGAGCTCGTTACTTTGTAACTATGTAACTCTGAAATAAATCCTTCCTTTTTTCTGAAATTTTAATCATTTTCTATTCTGTAAATAATTTTCCCGTACGCCAATTTTTGTCTTCCCTCGGACAACTCCTTCTTGGTGCGTCGTCGTAATTTTTTTTTTTTTTTTTTTTTTTTTTTTTTTTTTTTTTTTTTTTTTTTTGTTATAGATTGTATATATATAATTTTGTAAATTTACTTTTTTTTTACTTTTTATATTTCTCCATCTCTTCCTTATATTCTCTCATGATATTTTTTTAATTTTCATTTTTTGTAAACATTTTTAATTTTTTTCTCTCAATAATTAGATTTTTTCCAATATAGAAAGTGACTCATTTTTAATTTTTTTTAAATCTACTTTTCATTTTTTAAAGCTGTTGTTTATTAGTTAACATTTGGTTTTTAAAACAATATTTCTACAGAATTTTTTCTAATTTCTTTGTTAAGTATTTTTAAGCAAATAAATCTTTTGGTTTATTTAAATAAGTCTATTTACTGGTATGATTTAATTTAAATCAATCAATTTTTTTTTTACTTTTGTGGTGAATTTTTTCTTGGAAAATAGAGTGGGTTAGAGAGAGAGAGAGAGCGTATACGTATGTAGTTTGTGTAGTGTTTTAATATGTTTTTAAAAGTTTGTTAATAATAATTTTTTGTTTTATTTTTTTACTATTGTTTATTTATTTATTTATTTGCAATTTGTTAAATTTTTTTTACAGGGTTAAATTTAATTTCTTTCTACATTTGTTTTTGTAGTCTTGAAAATGAATTATCAGTTTTTCTGATGACGTGTCATTGATAATTATTTTATATAACATTTTGCTTTAGAATGCTTAATTTTTTTTTAATTTTTGTTTTAATTAAAAAAATTTTTTTATTTAGACTTTTGATTGTTTTACAATATTTTAGACATTTAATTATGAGTAATTTGGTTGTTTACAGTTAAATTGAAGAGGATTATTATGTTTGCCTCCTTTTGTTTATGGTCGATTTTCTGAATTTGCTGATTTTTCGTTTGTTTCCAAACTTTTTCATAGAGCCATTCACTGAAGTGTGATGGTTTTATCAATAGTTACCTGTATTAACACACATTAGTCCATTCCAAAGTACGGAACAGTATTATTTGCTTTTCTTTCACTTGGATTTTTCTTAAAAGTTTTCTGATTTTTTAATAGAATGCTTTGATTTTTTGGTTTCAAATTTTAGATTGTTTAATTATTATATAATTTTTTCACCTGATTTGCATAAATATTAATTTGTTTCTTAACGAATTCCTTAAATATTTATTTATTTATTATTATTTTTTTATCTATTGATAGTTTTGATTTAATGTTGGAATTAGATATTCTTAGATTGTGATAATTCGTGATTCGTATTACACACACACACACATATATAGTATATACATCCATACAACCATATATATATATATATATATATATATATATATATAGTGTTCAAATTACATTAATCTGCATTGAAAATTGAAAATACACTCTTTCATTGATATCGAAGGCTAACGTCATATGGGAGATGGGAAACGTAGTTGAATGTGTTTCTCATCCTCCCTCCGTAAGACAGTTATCCTATTCCCGTCATTACTAATGGAACCATCTGTGGGGTCCCTTTAGCATTCCGATAGAAACGAGAGTTAATTCTACAATATTTAATAATAATTGAATTGTAATTATTATATATTATTATATTGTTAATAATAATGATATTTCATTGTTACTACATAATAATTATATGATAATTAATTTGATTTCTTTACAAGGCCTCTAAATAATTTAAAAATACAGTATTTGCAAAAGACATTTCGCAAAAGACAATTCGCAATTAGGATACTCTGTTTAGACAACAACATGTATAAAGTTTAAAGGCGAATGAAAAGCTGATATTATTGTAAAACACAGGATAATTTTTATTGATTCGTAAAACGAATTTTACGTAACAAAATCATAAATCTATTTTCAAAATTGAGAGACTCGCTTTTAATTTTATTCTTACATTTTGAAAATAATCATTGTCTTTCTCTTCTGAAAGCAACACAGAAGACATGATTTTAAGTCTTCAGTAACACATCTGCATATTTAATGAATATTATGACTTATTGGCACATTATAATAATTTTGGTATAACATTTAATAATGCATCTGAATCAGAAAGGGGTGGTAGTTTTTTTTCTCCATTCTTTTTTTCAGTAGTTTTCCACTGTCCCTCCATGACACTCGTATTTTTTCCATACAACTTTGTTAGGGAAATTATCGATTTGTTAGTTTTATTTTTTCAAGGCTTCGGGTTTTAATGAATTATAATACTAAATATAGTATCAAAATGTGTATATAAATGCGTTTAAGTGTATTCTGATTTTTTAGTCTGTAACAATATCAGTTAAGATTTAATTTAAAGAAACGTTATTGCTTTTCTCTATTAGAGTAATACGCTTTACTCTGTTAAAACATTCGAATAGGCAATTCGTTATGAAAAATGCTTATAAGATGCTTCCAGATAAGATGAAATAAGTTAGAGTTTTTTAAATAGCATTTTATAAATGGTGTTTATATGCCTTTATAAATTGAATTTTCCATATGTTGCTATAATCTACTTCAATGATTTTTTTTCGAACAGAATGTTAAAGGGGGATATGATTTTGTGATGTGATGGGGGAAATTAATTGCTCAAGAGCCAAATATGGCTGTGCTGCGCCAAACAAACCTGTTTCTTATGAAAAATATCAAGACTTTTGAAAAAAATTTGAAAAAAGGTAAAATTCTGTTGACAAGAAGGAAGGAAAATAGAGAAGGATCTCCGGAGTACACCGGAGGTGCGTCATTTGTGTTTATAAAAGACAGTAAACCTCATTGGAAAGAAAAGATCACTAGGGTGCCTGGGGCCCTCATAATCGTACTTACCTAATGAAGGCAAGCCCCTGGACCTGTTTAAGGAAGAAAAAAAAACTGATCAGGAAGAAAAGTACTAAGTTAACAAATATTTAGAAACATAGAAGACTCAGTTTAAAAATGAAAAATTAATTGTGATATAATAGACGATTATTCAGCCGAAAATGCATTAGTCAACTGTATATTTGAATGCAACGTATCCATTCAAAATAAATATACATAAAGTTAAAAGCAATATTTTATTTAGCTGTAAAAATAGGCAAGTCCGAACCAAATTTGTAATGTAACTAGAACGCAAATGCTTTACATACATAAACACAATGTATGTATGTTTAAATCTTTAATATACTAGAGTGGTTAAGAAAGTACATGTTTTTGACAACAGATGACGTTGCCAGGACAAGTGACTCTGTATGTTGTCATCTGTTAAATGGTGCCAAAACAATTATGACATTGATTCATAGGATAACTTTGATTGCTGCCATGTCGAATTGTCGCCGTCCTTTTGTACCAAGTGTTCACCGTCTATGAGACACGCATTCTTCTCTTTATACACCAGAAATCAAGCTACAATCAAAACAAAGGGTTATCTCCGATGCTTCAAAGATGCTTCCGATGCTTATGGCAAATAAAACCTACGGTTTTATTTGCCATAGGTTTCTGGCAAATAAAACCGAAGATGGTTTTATTTGCCAGAAAACCTATGGTACCATTTTTTTTGGGCCCCATACTAATAGATTTAAGAAAAGGAAAAACGATAATGGACAATACCACAATAAGTTACCCGATTCTCATTTCTTACTCGGGTACTTTTTGAACATCCTCGTACAATGTGTGTAGAAGGATTTAGGTTTAACATTAAGTATGCAACAAAAATTATGTAATTGAACATACACATTAAATAATTCAGAGTGAAATTTTCTGTCCATAAAATATTACTTATGCATAATGTAGAGATAGCGTGAAGAATAACCATTTTACTAATGTTATGTTTTAATTCTTAATTTCATTAGTCCTGTATGTTTTAGGGAACTTTTTCGTGATCACGATTTCTTTAGAAATATTTATTTAACAAACTTTCTAACTTTCTCATTAGAAGTTTTACAAAATTAAAAAAAAACCTAATGGGAGAGTTGTTTATTTTTAAATAGTTAAAAATTCAGTTTGAAAAGCAATTTTATTGTACGCTTAAATGTAGTATAGTATTATAACTATATTTATCTTTCATCATGTACTTGTAATATTCCCTCAAAGTGGTATAAAATTTCCATATTACAATTCGTTGTAAGAAAAATTATAATTTAAATATAAATATGAATCATTAAAACTTGTCAAAGTTTTTTTTAAAGGTTAAATCTAAATCTTACAATTTGGTAATGCAATTTAAAACTTTATTTAACCTGAAATTAATATATAAAAAACAAAAATAAACTTTGGAGCATTTAATAACATTTTTTTTTTTCTAATTTTTATACATACAAGATGAAAAATTTTCAGAAATTTAAAATGTTATTGTGTGATTTTGAATTATTTCATTATTTCGAATTAATGTTGAAAACGATTATTGTTATAATATTGTGTCTTATTTCATACTAATGTTGTCCATTTTTTTCATCAAAATAGCTCTAGATGATAATATTTTATTATGAATAATTAATACTTGTTTGTAAGTAACAAGTTCAAAAAGGACTACTCACAGAGTTTTAAATCGTTTCATTAAATACTATATCTGTAAGAAAAGATTCTAATGAAAATATCAAATCAGGATATTAACTGAACATGTATGAAATATTATTATTCAATATAAATAGTTGTGAAGCTTTAACTTAACTTAAATCGAGCTCAGAAATGAAAAAGAAACGAATGTCAGAAAAGAAAAAGAAATGCATTAAAAAGAAAATACTTTATCATTCAAAACTAAGCGCCATGTTTCTTTTTCTCGCTCATGAGACCTTTAGAGTTTTTTAATGTGTGTGGATGAGAAAAAAAGCATCTGTCTCTCCCCGCTTCCCTCCCACGAACCATGATCTACTTTTTTGGTCTGTATTGTGTCCCCTTTACATTTACATACTAGATAGTCAACTTACGAAATATGAAAATTTTCTATCTTTATAGTGAAACAAATAAAAAAAAAGTGGAATTTGAAAACCGTAAGGATGCTTAACAAGGGCAGTATTTTCTGAAAATAAAATTTCATTTGTGGATCACAAAATGCCCAAACTTCCAAAATCGATCATGTATATAAGTATAGTAGATAAAATGATGAAAACACTGAAAAAAAAAGCGCAAAAGAAGTTTTTTTTTATGCAAATTTTTATAATGATGCAGGTGACTCTATTTGCTATATATACAAATAGGGTAGGAAGTACAATATCTTTTATAAGTGGTACAGTTATAAAATAGACAACAGTTTTGTAATATGATTTTAAAATCTAAGATTCCAGCGATTGGTAGAAAGTTATGATTATTGATACATGTATAGTAGGGGCTTCAAAATGTAAGACAATAGAAATTGTGAGCACGGCAAGAAAAATTGTGTATAAAATTATGATCAAATATAAAAAAAGAACAATGTGTTACTTCAAAACGTAGTAACTGTGTACAGGAAAAGAATTTGTCAGACCCGGGAGAAATGGTACGAATTATTCACCAAAAACGTAAATTCACAGTAAAAAATTAACAACGGATTTAAACATCAGTTCAGACGATTTCATTTTAAGCAGAACAATGAGTTGGAAACTTCACAGATTAAATTTTTATGGCCATGTCATAAACCGCACATAACTTTTTACTGATATCAATACCAAAAACTCACATAAGAATAGTAAGCATCAAAACTTGAACATTGGTGACTGGAAAAATGTAATTTGGTTTAACCGATTTTCACTTTGTTTCCCACCAAAGGAAAATTAATGTTTGCAACATCCCATAGAAGCATTCCACCTTGATGGCTTAAGTCCATCAGTAAAGTATTGAGGCGGATATTTGATGGTGAGGATTATTTCCAAGTATTCTTTGAGACCAATAGTCAATCTGAAATATTGGATAACAACCCAAACCTATATGAATGTACTCCAGGATCGCTTTCATCCAGTGATGAAGATAAGTTTCCCTGGTTGCTGTCCCTTGTTTCAGGCAGATAATGCTACAATTTATACAATAAAGGTGTGATGGATCTATCTGCGACCTTGTCACTAACAGTCCTCTTGGGGAATTTTCAGTCCTCAAACAATTATTTGTATTGGAAAGCTTCCTCCGAAGAAGAGAACGTGATCATGCAAATAGGGACCGATATATATAGTATGGGCTTTCAAGAGAGAGAGAGGGGGGCGATAGGATAGATTTGTAGATGAACAGTTAATAAACTAAGTGTTTTAGAAATGTCGACTCTTCCTTCCCATTCTTCCCAACAAACACTCTTACAAAGGGCATCAGAGTTTGATTTAATGAACATAAGGATAAAGTGAAATAGATGCTTTGGTGCCCTCAGTCACCAGGTCTTAGCATTATTGAACTTTTAAGGGTGTCAGAAATGGCAGCTGCAAAATACGTCGATAAATGGCAGACCTGTTGATGTTACTTGACGGGTAATTATTAGTTGATTTTAAACAATGAGAGTAACTTGAACGAGAGGATGATTTCATCCAAAATTATTCTTGGAAGAATTGGGAAATATTTTACAGGAGAAATGGTATAAAATACCATTATCATATCTTTTGATCTATATTCCGTATATTCCAGCGTATAACACTCGCATATAATTTCAAGATACATTTTTTTATTTTTAGGTATATTCGCCGTTAACGCTCACCCTTTTCCTTGCATATGCGATGCTCTTATTTTTGAAGTCATTCATTCCAAGTATTTTCTTGGAATTTCGAACAATGGTATGCTAAATTGACAAGCGATAAGGGGAATAGTATGTGTGTGGGAGAATGCTTGAGTATATAAGCAATTCTGCAAACAATGTGCAAGAATGGTATTCTAGATATTCAAAAAAAGGGGACACAGTGTGGAGAAAGGAAGCATTACCGATCCGAATGAATTTGTGGAATTAGGAGTCAGATATTTCCTCTTTCTCCAGTCATTTGAAGCAGTGATTTTTCAGTGAACATCGAAGGCTTTGATAAATCTCATTTGCTTCAGTTGAAATGCAGTTGATCCAGTTTTTCTTTAAGTAGTATACTGCTGTTTGTAGAAAATGCAACACCATGAAAGAATCATCAGAATCAAATGAAATTTAATGCAGAAACGACTTGTACTGATACAAATAAATGATGAAATTTTCAAAACAAAAGAAACAAATTAAGCGTCCGAAATCAGTATTTGGTGCAGCCACCATGCGCTGCAATAAGTGCTGCTATACGACGTGGCATGGAGTCAAACAGATGTTGAATATCTGCTTGAGGAAGAGAATTCCATATCGCTTGTATGCGCAACCAAAGTTCGTCTTTGGAAACTGCAGGACGTGGATCACGAGCGAGACGCCGACCAACCATATCCCACACGTGCTCAATAGGCGACATATCCGGTGAATAAGCAGGCCAAGGAAGAAGTTGCATGCGTTGTGCTGAACAGAAGTCTCGAACAGTCCGCGCAACATGTGGGCGTGCATTATCCTGCTGAAAGATAGCTCCAGGGATGCCTTGAAGGAAAGGAACGACTTCGGGCTGTAGCACTTCACGGACGTACCTGTTGCTATTGAGATTACCCTCAATTCGTATCAAATTGGATCGTCCATGATACGAAATCGCACCCCAGACCATAACTCCGGGTGTTCGACCACTATGTCGTTCAATAATACACTCAGGAAGGCAGCGTTGACCGGCATAACGTCTAACACGAACACGGCCATCATGGGTCCACAAATTGAAGCGTGATTCATCTGAAAAGACAACTTGGTGCCAATCAGCTCGCCTGTCTCTGTGCTCAAGAGCCCACTGCCGACGCAGCCGTCGATGATTCGCCGTGAGGGGAATCCTGTATAAAGGCACCCTTGCACGCAATCCACGGCGCAGCAGACGACGACGAATTGACGAAGCCGACAATTGTACACCTGTAGCAGTAGACCAACGTGCTGCCAGCTGCCTGGAGGAAGCTGTGCGATCATTCACCGCCATGCGGCGCAGGTGTCGATCATCGCGCTCTGACGTCACCTTCTGTCGTCCAGTGCCTGTTTTTCGAGTTGTTCGGTGCTCGTCGGTCCACTGCTTCCAAACTCGCATCACTGTGGAACTGTTCCGCTGCATACGAGCTGCTATTGCGCGATAGGAAAATCCTCCTTCTCGAAGGCCGATTATCCTCCCTCGTTCAAACTCCGTAAGTTGCTTGAATTTCTTATTCTTCCGTCGTGGAGGCATACTCAGGTCTTACTAAACGTTTGCCACTAACAAATAATCATAGACTTTTTTCAACGTCCCGCTACAGCACTTTATTTATACGCTTTCAGCATCAATTCAGAGGGCGCTGCGCGCGCCGCGCACGCGCGATGGCTCTGAAACTTTATTAATTTGCATAATATCCTATAATTGACATTTGCTGCGAATTTTATTTGATTCTGATGATTCCTTCATGGTGTTGCATTTTCTACAAACAGCAGTTTATATATGGGTCCTACCGAACGAAATAAAAACTGTGCAAGTTTCAAAGGCAAAGCCATGCAATTTGCGAAAGAAAATAGAAATCATACTGCAAGCAAAGTTGTACCTGAAGATTTTTAAGTTCATAAGGTATGTCACTTCTTTTAAATGAACGGCATTTAGGTACATGTAGAAATCTAATTTTTTATGCAAATCTTCTCCTTATTTTTCAATCTTGCGTATAATGCGCACCATTATGTGGCGTACAACGCACACCCATAAATTTTGATCTAATTTTTGGTATTGAAAGAGCACGTATTATACGCTGGGATATACGGTACATGTATTCCACGTCGAATACTTCCATCCCATAATACTTACGGTTGATTAACACTACGTTAATAGTAATATAAATTCCGAATGTTTACATTATTTTATCTACCACCTGTATATTAAAATTACTTTCATCTTTGAGATTGTTTTCAACGGGTAAATAATTCGCAGCTTAAAATTCTCAATTCTGATCCTTTCAACTAAGGGAAACTGTATTAACCTTTTGAGAAAAATATAGAAATTTTTATTTCTTTTGCTTAATAGCGCATGGGTTAAGGAAGTATATATATATATATATATATATATATATATATATATATATATATATATATATAACTTAAGAATCATTCTTAATATCTTAAGGCACTGATTTTGATTTTTGATTAAAATTTTTTTCTTTCTTACTTTGAGTACAAATTAACATATTAATGTAATGTAAATTCATTTAAGTAATGAAATGTATGCATGAGGCTTGTTTAATATTCTTTGAGACTGAATTAATATTTTGAAATAATGTTCTTTTTCTTGAAAAAATATAACTTTAATCTTTAAAATAACCCGAAACATACTATATAAAATTTGAAAAAAAAAGTGCTATTGGAATGGCTATTCCTTGTTTTTATTTTCTTTGATTTTAAATTGAGAGCTTATCTATAATTAGTCTCTCTCTGTCAGCATTCATATCTATTTAACTAATTACAACTATGAAAAAGAAAATATAACGATGAGAAAGCAATACAAAATGAATGGATAACTAGGCAATCCAATTTTAAATACTTTTATTTAATGTTTTCGGTAATTTTTTGCATCGTTTCTTTGGCCATATGAAAAGTCACGGAGATTGTTGACGACAAGAATAGAAAATGAACACATTAATAACGTTTTTTCGAAAATAATAAAAATATATTAGAGATCAGTTTTGAAAATTTTCAACTTCATTTTATTAAATGTACTTAATTTTTCGAACATAAAAATAGAAAAATATTGTATGGTAATAATTTGTTCCCAGTCTTAGAATTTCAAAATTTATAATGGAAAACATAAAACCAATTCCTTTCATTAGCCAAACATTTCTTTTGAACGAGGCTATTCAAGTATTTTACTGGTGTATATATATATATATATAATATATATTATTAAAATATATATTATTAAAATTGTACCCAACACAAAAGAAAGATTATGGTTTGAGAATTTTTATATTGGTTTTTATGGTACTGTTTACCCTTATGGACTAAATGCAATATGGAACAATAAAAATGTATTAAACGCAAATAAGCAAAATAACCAAGTATTTTATTACCAAGAAGGATTCTACAGGATTAATAATCCTTATAAATTAACTAGAACTTCTAGAGGAAAACGTAGAAATCGAAAAATAAGAGACTTGTCAACTATTAAAGAAAAAATATTTCAACTTGGATTAGAATTTGAAAAGAACTATCTCATAGGACATATTAAGCACTTTATGTTCGGACTTAATAAAAGAGAGGTAAAGATTATCATGAATATTTTGAATAATGAAGTTATTCCGGATTCTCAAGGCTTTCATATCATTGAAGATATATGTAGATATCTTTGCCATAAAATGAAAATTAATTTGAATATTAATGAAAAATATATTACAGAATATTGCACCTTTCTCTTTATGAATAAATCATTTAATAAAATTAATTTTTCTGGTGTGTTTCAAAAACACATGGCTCTATTTCCAATTAAAAATATCAGGATAAAAAGAGCTTTTAAGTACAATAAAAAACTTGGTAGATCTATTTTTAATTACAATAATATTTCAGAGTTACAAACACCACAAGTGTGTAAATGCAAAGATTACAAACAATATGTTGATTCATTCCATCAACATGTTGTTACGGGAAACATGAACATCGTTAAAAGCGATTTATTGAGAGGTTTCATGAATAAAGGAACTGGATTCAGGCTCATGATTACTAATAGTAACCTTGTAGTGAGAAAACAAATTACTAATGATTTTGACAATTTTATTCTTAAGGTTGCAATTAAATATGGTTTGCCAATTGAGGCATTTGATGAATTCAGGTCATGTGTTTTGAAGAAAATTCTATATTTGAATTTTAAAGTAGATAAGGAAATTACAATTAAAGATCTAAAACTTGATATAGATGATTTGCAGAAAGATTTTGTTATCGTTTATGTAGATAAGGTTCCTGCAAATTATGCAATTATTTGCAAATTTTACTATCATAAATTATTGAGTGAACATGTAATGAATAATAATGCTTTCCAGTTATCCAAATATAGTAACAGAGAAATAAATAATCGTCTTTTGGCATTCAATAAGAAGGTGGGTTTACACCTTACAAACATTAAATTTCCATATATTTTCTTAACGCCAAAATTTCACAAAAATCCTGTAAAATTTCGAAGTATTACGAATGGATATAACACCTATATCACTAAATCTGGCAAACTCCTTCAATCCATTCTTCAAAAATCTATTGACAATATTGATAATACCGCTATTATTAAAAATAGTTTTGAAATTGTCAAAAACATGAAGGAACAAGAGGTATTCTCTATACATGGATATGATTTTGAAGACCTTTTTAACTCAATAGATATTCAAGATTTAATTAAGGTTCTTGCAATTTTATACAAGAAATATCATTTTAATCAAACAATAAAACAGGAAAAATTCAATACTCTCGTTAAACTTGTATTACAAGAGAATTTTATAGTTTTTGGTCAAAATCTCTATAAACAAATTCAGGGTCTCCCTCAGGGAGGTCCAGCTAGTAATTGTCTGGCCAATTTTTATTTACATTTTTATGAATTACAACAGATTGACAATGATTCTTACTTTCTTTTTCGTTACATAGATGATCTAATTATTTTAGGTAAAACTGAGGATTTTAAACCAAATATTTCATTTTACCCTAATTACCTCAAATTATTAAAAACTAATCTTAATTCAAATACAGTAGAATTTTTAGATCTCGATTTGCAAATAATTGACAATAGACTTATTAGTAATATTTTTGATAAAAGAGAGAGATTCGAATTCCATGTAATTAAAATACCTTTTTGGAACAGTAATCTACACAGATCCATTTATAGGAATATTTTATTGGGCTTTTTATTACGTAATAACAAATTAACCACGCATAAAATAGACAAATTTAATAACATTAAAAAATTCTTCAACAACTGTTTGGATCATGATTATCCAATAAATTTCTTAAATACTTATGTGCATCACAGATATGTTAAACATCTTTGCGAATCGTGATCCAATTTCAAATCCACCACACAACAATAGGTCCACAAAGTCGGCTTGTTAGTGGTCTAGCCGTGAAGAATTTATTATTTTTTTACATTTACACAGCTTACATTTTTACTCACTCTCTGGACCGTTATACTCCTTCACTATACTACTTATTACCAACCAATTGTTTGCATCTTTTTACATTTTATTACCAATCAAACAATGACTTAAATCTTTTTTCAATTTATATGGTGATGATGTGTTATATTTTTTCATTTTGAGTATGTGATATACATCTTGAAGCTTAAAGAAAATTCCGTCTTACTACTCACATATTTGAATCTTCATTTCTTTGAATTTTGTAAGTAATTTTTATATTTTGATTTGTTGATAATTTTTAGAATGATAGATTTTATTTTGTAAATTTTATCGTTGAAATTTTTTTTTTGCATTTTTTAATCTTTGAACTCTTTTGTAATTTGGATTTCCCAATTCAGCCTACAAGGAATTATAGATTTTATCGCTGAATTTGTTTGCATCTTTTAATCATGAATTCTTTTGCAATTTGGATTTCCTAATTCAGCCTACCAAGTCGCAAAGGGGGAAGGTTGGTACCATTGAACTAGTTTAACCCCGCTTAATCGGTCCTCAGCCCGATATTGCTTTTTGACTTGCTGGGTTCCATATTTTCATTTATTTTTCTTTCATTGTTACATTTCTTTCTGGTTTTTTGTCTTTTTAAGTGTTTTAAATTATTTTTTCATAGATTTTCAGTATATATATATATATATATATATATATATATATATATATATATATAT
>BMAW01040677.1:528611-541091 GCA_019974015.1 Nephila pilipes | reverse complement strand
ATATATATATATATATATATATATATATATATATATATATATATATACACTCTGCCTATGAATCAATTTCTTTTAATAGCGGACTATAAAGGTGTTTCGTAATTAAAACAGATAATCACTGAACATTTTTCTGGCATTCGAAATTCACTATCCCTATGCGTTTAACGATACAACAGCGTGACAAGGATTTTGTTTTAATTGACATTTCCTGTCAGATGGAAATCTTAATTGAACAATTGAAAGGCCCTTCTTAATTAGATTTATCTTCCCCAAGTGAATCCCCTAGGTTTTCGGAGCCCATGAGTCATTCATGATAACTGTCAGTTGTATCGATTGACCATAGTGCATTTGGGAGGAAGAGGCAGTGTTATAGGGTAAAAGATTCTCAACTGGAATCTCATTGATTCGATATCTGTGATATTGCTATATAATTTAAAGAATTATTCATACAAAAGTGATGAAGTTGTTTCATTTTCTTTCCTCTCTTCAAAGTTGATATGTGCAGTTCTGCGAATATTGCTTTGAATCTTTTGTTTCAGAGAGTAATTTTATTCGTTGTCCGCAAGAAAAAAATAATAATTGAACTGAGGCCTCTGCCAAATAAAGTCAAGAAAATTTACTTTTTATTTAATGAATGCAACGCTTAGAAATATTTTATATGTTTCATTACACTATTTCATAGAATTCTGATAGTTTTTTTAACAATAGAGTAACTATTTTATTTAACTAATTTTCTTAATTTCAGGTTTGATTCATACTTTACTGGATATACTTTTTACTCTTTTTTTTTTTAGACATTAGTCTCAATGTTAGAAAAGGATTAACAACTGCTATTATTGTTGTTTTGAATATTATCCTTGTTGCTGAATCAGAATTTAAATAAGAACC
Organism: Nephila pilipes; assembly: GCA_019974015.1. Classification (NCBI taxonomy): domain Eukaryota; kingdom Metazoa; phylum Arthropoda; class Arachnida; order Araneae; family Nephilidae; genus Nephila; species Nephila pilipes. The sequence goes on along the minus strand of BMAW01040677.1, from coordinate 540,203 downwards.
ATAATTTTTTCAAGATGTTTCTAATGACGCAAGCATAAAATTTTAATTTTTAATAAATTTTTTCAAGATATAAAGCAGAAAATATTTTATAGAAGTTTGAGCTAAATAAAAGTGTTAATTAAGGGTTTTTTAAGTGTAATTTCGCATAATTTACAGCTTAATACATTTATAACACTCATTATTTTCTTAAAAAGAAAATAATCTAATACAAAATATTTCCAGAATATTGAATTATTATATTTTTCTATTTTAGCAAATTAAAATTAAATTTTTATAGTTTCATTTTTAAATAAGTTCTAAAAATTTCCTACTGTAGATACTTAATGAACTCAGGATGATTTAGTGTTCAAATCTAAGTCTTGTTTAATAGGGTAAATTCCTTCCATATTTGCAGTCTGAGAACTGATTGATATGTATCTTAAATAAATAAAAAAAAATTTCCTAGGATGTTAAATAAGATATTGATTAAGTAAAATATAATATCTCTGATAAAAATTTGATTACTGACTTTTCGTTGGTTAGTATTTTTCATTTTTTGAAATTTAATTGAATCAAATGCATATATAAGTTGATCTAATTTAGTTGTCTTAAAAGCAATTTATAAATTAATTTCCTTTTTAAATTAAAATATTTCAAACATTTTCTTAAAAGGAGGAACATACGTGTGCTGAGTTAAATAACTGAAGAAACTGAAGAATCTTGAAACTGAAACTGAAGAATCTAAAACTTTCCTACTGCAGACACTTAATGAACTCAGGATAATTTAGAGTTCAAATCAAAAGTCTTGTTTAATAGGGTAAATTCCTTCCATATTTGCAGTCTGAGAATTGAGAGTTATGGATCTTAAATAAATAAAAAAAAATTCCCTAGGATGTTAAATAAGATATTGATTAAGTAAAATATAATACCTCTGATAAAAATTTGATTACTGATTTTTCATTGGTTAATATTTTTCATTTTTTTAAAAATTTAATTGAATCAGATGTATATATAAGTTGATCTAATTTAGTAGTTTTAAAAGCAATTTATAAATTAATTTCTTTTTTAAATTAAAATATATCAAACATTTTCTTAAAAGGAGGAACTTACGTGTGCTGAGTTAAATAACTGAAGAAACTGAAGAATTTCATTTTTTTAATGAAACATCTATAATGTTCAAATATTAATTATCATATATTGTAAATTTTTGAATTAAAATTTGTATAAAAATTTATAATTAATCAAAATGAAAATTATATGTGTTTCAGAGTATAGAAAAATTCTTGTACTCGTATTGAAACTGTGTATATATAGTTAAAAATTAAAATCGTCTAGAGGAAAAAATAATGAATATTACATACCGTTCAACGTTACAAACTATAATTCTTTACACGTGCATTTGTGATAGGATTCAAATTATTTAGCTACTTGCTCACTGCCCCAAACTCCGTTTTAAATATAAAAATAAAATATTTAGTCTTCATAAGAATCTTAACTACAAGTTCTATTTCAAATACCGTCACATTGCACTCGATAAAATTTCATAACTATTTCCGTTCTGCTGAACCAACGCGAACCGCCTGAATCTCATAACTGAATTAAATGTAAGGTAATCTGCATAACCTTTCGATACCTACTATTTTAGAGGGTCCTATTAAATATCTAGAAGTTCAACTATTTCCATTTGATTAAAATATAGAAATACCTGAAAATACTCGCGCAAAACTCTACAAGTTAAAACAAAATAAATTTAGTTGAAAGTACTTTTAATTTCAGTAATCGATGATAGATGGCACAACGAATGTTTTCGAAATTGTGCGCTAATATTTTGTACTGTTTTTCAGAGTATATATATATATATATATATATATATATATATATATATGATTTAATTTCCGCCAGCTCACTACTAGTTTTTATTAAATATTTAATTAGTAACCTTTGTTTAAAGCTTGGTATCCAAAAGTACTGATAAAGAAAAGAAAAATTCCTTAAATGTGTTAACAGTTTTTCATCTATATATATTCCGATAGATGATCAGGAGCATATTTGAATTTTTTAAGGAAAATAATGATATTTCTGGAGTCTAAAAATAGAAGATGCCACGTATGAAACAAAAATACATCAATATAAAACATTTATTCTTAGACTAATAACAATTATTTTGAGAATGCCCAGAGAGGTGGCCATCTGATCTGGTCAAAGGAGATTTTAATAGAATAACAGAAAGAAAAGACGATACTCAGAACATTATATAGTAGAAGTTATCATAAGATAATAAGTTATATCCTCCATCTTTTGTACTGAATATTGAATATGCGGTTAAATGTCTTAATGAACAAAATGTTTCACAATTAAAAGTAATAAATATGGCTTTTGATGATGAGAAATGCAACAAGCCTTGCATGGAGAGATATTTCATTTCTATTTACATGTACACTGACCCCCAAGAGTTCAGATACAACCAGTTTTCAAAAAAAAAAAAAAAAAAAAAAAAAGAAAGTGAATGAAATAAAATGAAAAATACAGTTTACGTGAATAATAGCAAGTAACTTTATTTCAACCTTTTGAAGTAATCATACACACAACTATTTTTTTAAAGAATTGGGCGATTATATAGCAATCATTGGAAACTGAAAATATCATATTTTTGTTAACAGTTGCGGAATTTTTAATTCATGTTGATATTCAAGTGTTGATAGTTGGCCGTGTCTAGGATATATCATTCGCCCGATTTCTTAAGATGACGGGCAATCGGATGGATGAAAATGGGGTTATCACAAGATAACGCATCTAGATATCTTTATGTAACTCGTGGTGTGGTTCACAGATTCTAGGATCAGTCTGAATCTGAAAATTCAGGATTAGGAAGACCTGTTCAAGACCAGTCATCTACATCTACTTTCCTACTCTTTCGACTTAAAGAAGGAGGAATTCTATTTTTCCTCAGCTTATTTCTGATAATTTTTTTCTGCAACAAGGGAGAATATATCTGCTGTTACAGCTCGATAACGACTTCACTATCAAGAATTCCATGCAAGACGATCCCTTATATGTGATTCTTTTACTGAATTTGTTTTCATAAAATTCTGTGATTTAATTTTGTAATAAAAAAGTCGGTTTTTGCAAAAAAATGAAATTATTTATTTAAAAATCACAGTCTTAATTAAAATTCAGTGAAAAAAAAATCAATAAATAACCGTTTAAAAGTAAATCTTCCAAATTTCATGAGTTTACGTTCAATTGTTTTCGAATTAGACACTAGAGACTAGTTGAGCCTTAACGCTGGAGGCCAGAGTATTTCGCTGCGTTATTTATTTCATTTGAAATGAAATTAAAAAAAATCGTTCATTGCTTAAATTTTGATATAATTTTGAATCCATTTGGAGTAAAATTCTAAAATGTGTTATAGATTTATTATTCACAAGACGGAAAAAAGGCTTACTTAGACATTCATATATTTTAGAAGGAAAAAACAATTAATGTTGGGGATTTGAAAATATCTACTTTATTTGTGCTGAATATTTAACAATTGCTTGCAAGCAAAACTGAAATCTAACGTTGTATAGAACTATGCCTAATTTGTAGAGCAATGGGAAATACTGCAAGTTAAATTCAACTAAATCTGAAAGTCTTCAGACAGCGTAGAAGTTATGAGAGGGAGGTAATAAAAGTTAGTTGTTTTTGTCATTCGATCGTCCTTCAGTATTACGAGAGCAGTCACCAATAGTCTATGTGTAGATTTAGAATAAACCAACTTTAAAAAAAAGTACTAAGGCTCTTTAAACTGCTTTAAAATTTAGAATTTATTTTAATCTATTCAAACCTTTTTGGCATCAAAGAAATACTTCTGACAGATATACATATATTATTTAAAAAGACGAATTCTTAAAACTTGTTTATACGTATTGAACATTTTACCGCTTTCCACAAAAGTGCCCATCGTCAAATTGTCACGTTTCCTTGTAGAATACGTTCAGGCCTTGTTACGGATAAAAGTAAACTTATACATCAAATGTTAATAGGAATGTAAAGGTTCTTTTATTTATTAACGCGAGATTAATGTATTAACTGTTAAATAATAATATAAGAGATTAGATGTAATTTTCATTATTGTGTTAATTATAGTTAAATATACATGCCTCCTTCTTACAAAATATTTTGAAAAGTTCTGAAAAATAATCCCCCAAAAGTTTCGAAAATTTACAAATTGAAACAATCTGTTGCTGAATATCTTGTAATTTCTCGTCAATTTTGAAAATTTTATTAATTACGAATGCGAAGATAAGTTGCATGAAAGAGACCAATCTAACGTAACATTATGGTTTCACATTTTTAAAATTTTTATTAAATTCTGATAAATTTTCCCTTGATTTATGATATTTAATACAGCAAAAATTAATGTGAATACAAATTACAAAAAAAAAAAAAAAAAAAACCTTGCTGATTTTTACTTATCATTCTCTTGATCGAAAACAGACAATAAATTTACACTTTTCGTGGTTTTTATTAATTGAATAATATGTTTAATTTTAATTTAGTTACTTTCCGTGAGTGTATGATCGAAATGTGTTACATAAAATCTTCAAAATTTATGTAATTGATGTGTGTGTGTGAGATTAGTTCTGTCGTTCTAATACTATAGCTTAATTATTGAATTTATCCATTTTCTTTCCGTCGAACAATGCATCTTAGAGTTTCTAATATAAAAAACAGAATATATATTTTTTACATGACATAAAACACAAATTAATTTCTATCTGTTTTCTTTTTTGATACATATGTATGCTTTTAACAAATTAAGAAGAACCTATGATAACTTTATATGGATGAAGAACCTTCACAATACTTTGCTTTGAATACATTTCATTATTTGATGACACATATACCAAAGAATTTTAAAGGCTTAGGTCTTCCTCTTTGCTATGAGGGTAGTTCAATAAATTCTTAGAAATTCCAAGAGATGATACTCATAGCATCGAAAATTATTTGCTTTTAATAAACATCATGAACCACTGTCAAATTGCAGTTACTCGTAATTGTGAACGTCTCCTTTCACTCCTCAAAAATTCTTCGTCATAATTTTTTCTGCAGCTGAGACCATCTTCTCTTTTTTTGGAGCAGATTCACCGGAAGCAAATCAACGTTTTGATTTTGGCTTGATTTCTGGAGCATAATAATGAATCATGCTCTCACCGACAGTGACAGTTCAATTCAAAATGACGACGATAGCTCGACGCGGTAGCAGTCAAATTTTGAATTGGCAGCAAATGACTACCAAATCAAAACTAATTTATGAATCAATGTCACATTTATTTCGACTCCGTTTTACAGACGGCTGTACCTAATGATAATAGCAATTTATCTTAATGATGCCCTCTACCATTCAAATAAAAGTACTTTTAGTACCATTCTCGGATAATAGGATCATTGTGCTTATATGCAAACCTAGGCTCATAAAAATAGTACATTTAGCGAAACTTCAGGAGTTTTTAGTTCTTAATGTTTCGTCTGTGAATGTCTTTCTTCCTCGTAGAAGAAGTAGACATCAGCATTTTCTGGAGTATATCAGCAAGTTTTGTGGGAAAAAGAAAACTTATTTTTATGAAATTTTTTAACAGGGTCCCTTCGACTAAACTTTTGGGGTTTCTACATCATGCTATTTGATTTGAGTACCTCTATTTATGAATGAACCGTAACTTATGTAAATTAAATTTGCTACGTTGAAGTGTAGTGAATAAGTGATGAGAGAGAAATAGAAAAGGTTTTATAACCAACAAAGAGGTTGGAGGAATGAGTAATAGAAATTGAGAAAAAAAAATCAAAACGTTTGGGCAGTGAGATTGGACGTGTTTTTATGCTGAGAAGACGTTCTACTTGGATTAGAAATTTGGCATGCGATGATTGATGTCAAGAGATTATAATTTAGTCGATTTGCTGAAATTGAATTTGGATCTCTTCCAGACTCGGACCTATGTTTAAAACTATTCAGGTAAGTAAATTTTTCAGATAATCTATCATTGAGGACGTGCGAAGGTTTCTGCTCCACATTCATTTTTAATTATTTATGGATCATCTTAAAAATCAAATAAAAATAAGACACATTTTCTATTGTGACTTTTGCATGCATGCATTTTTATTTAGTTACGATACCTCAGATCTATGGTAACAACAAGCCAAGAAGTCCTAATCTTATTACGTTTTTTAATATATTATATAAGCCTCATATATATTCGCCCAACAACGAAGTCAATGAGTCATAATTTTATTCAGTTTCTTTTTAATCTAGTCTATATCTATTCGTCGTATTTTTCCTTCTTACTTGCTTAACATTTTCTGAGACAATTTTTTTCAACTTTAGAGTTTTAATTGCAGCCCTAAGACTTAATATAGTATATCCCATATAAGTTGCCTATCTTCAATTATAATTAATTCCCTTTAAAGATATTACAGTGAGCTCATTTTCGGTTACAACATTTTATTCATTTCTTGAGCAAAGCACACACAACATCGAAAAAATCTTATGGTATTGCTCATTTTCCTCTTAAATTTAAGTAGGATTTGTGCTAGAATAAAATAAATATAAAGATAATATACGCTACAACATAGAACCTAGCAATGTTTCTTATTGTATAATGACTGATTCCTGCAAGCTAATTACTACTCATACTTTAAAATAATATTATTGTGAAGTATATGAAATACAATTTCGCATGCAGCTGTATAAAATGTAATAAATTTCCTTTTAGACGTGTCTTTATATTGAAGTCAAGAAAACCCATATACTCGAAGCGAGTTTTATTCAATTAATACTTTTCAATATTCTCATAAAAAATTATTAGATTGTAATAAACTTTGCGGGTGTTATCTAACTAGAATCTTTGTTTAGCACTTTTTTTTTAATCTTGGCACTTATAAATAATAGAGATATTTTTCTGAAAACATGGAGGGATCCCTCCTAATGATTTAAGATATCTTCCACTTTTAAGACTTTCCCTACGTTCTTCATTAAAAGCTAGTGTTGCGTTTCTGAGAAACACATGATGACCGTATTTCTTACGGGCCTTGTTTTGCTCCCGTTCATTTTTTTTGCAAATATTTATTCTATATCAAAGAATTTAAGCAAATTTTAAGTTATCGCTGTGTTAATACGAGATTGACACATTTACCCTCCATAAAATTACGCTAAAAGATCCTTGCTAATTTTTTTTTTTTTTCACTTTAGAGAATGTGTTTTTAAAAACTGCACTCTTCGTTTTAATTCGCGACAGATAATGATTTAACTATTACTGTGAAAATGTAATGCATTAGAGATCCTATATTTTGAAACGTATTTTTCTATTACTAAATCTGTTTAATTATCAGCATCATTTCCTATTTAAGAAACGTTTTAAATATGTATATTTTTGAAATTTAATTACATTTTGAATAGCGTCTTAGAATTACTGATAAACTTAAAACTTCATATGAACAGAATTATTTGCAAAAATGCTTTTAGTAATAGGGTCTTTTAAAATGCTTACTTAAGAAAAAAGTAAGAAAGTCCAATATAAAATATATTAAATATTAAAAACAGCAACACAAAATGTTATTATTTTCCATCAAATGTTTAAGAGAAAAAATATGAATCATCATTTATAAGTAGAAGGGAAATAGGAATTATATAAAATATTAATAATATGCGTAGTCAATGTATAATCCTATTAAATAATACGCATCAAACTTTTAAAAAATATTTATTGTTTTTATACATGTCTTACATATATTCAATGATATGAAATGTGACGTACCAAAAAGGATCCGAATGGGACAGAATTGAGTATGCGCTTATCTTGCGATAGAAGATGAAAAATTAACTTTGTCGGCCAATGACTGAGAGCATTGGGCTGTTGTATTAATCAGAGGACAATCTAATGCTAAGGCATAATTCCATGCGATTGTAGATTCCGTCGTTTCATGCGGGCTTTACCACTGCCTCGCTGACGGATTCGCAGGGTGAGCAGATACCACCATTTGAGAGAGGACGTGCAATAGGAAGCAGGATGGTGCAATTGTAGGATCGTTCGGCATTTGGGTGGGGCGATGCAACCATTCGATGATGTCGGCAGAAATGGGTGAACTAGGAGCTTACAGAGCGTCAAGAAGTTAGCAGCCGATCGAGAGCTACTACAGAAAGCGAGAGATCATCCGATTAGCGCTCACATCCTCTGATACTCTCTTATCAATGATACGACGTGTAATCGGGACATCACTGATTACAATTACCAATGATAGGTGATTTAATGAACGGGGGATGAGGTTACGAAGGATGGGGGCCATTGCACCGACTGCCCCTCACCGTTGTACACCATCAGAAGCGTTTGCAGTAAAGTCAGGTGCATTCAACATGGAATCTTAGGAACTGGAATAATGGAATAGCACTGTATTCAGCGACAAGTTTCGCTTCAAAATGATCCCCGATAACCAGGAAGATATGTCTTCCTGGTTATCGGGGAATAGAACATCGGTGAGATACTAACCTGAATGTCAACCGCCACACAGTCCGACAACCAGGAGTTATGATATGGAGGGCCATTATATTTGTGGTAAGTCTCCTTTAATTACCATCCGTGACACCCTTACAGTACGGCAGTACATCGACGGAATTCTACGCCCTGTAATGTTGCCCTTCCTTTCATGGATTCTTGGGCTTACATTTTGACAGGATAATGCCCATCCGCACACTGCAGCATGCCTTTGTAATGATTGTTTTCATGCTTCTCCAAATCTTCCTTGGTCTGCTGAATTTCGAGATCTTTCCTCAATAGAGAACGTTTGAACTCTGATCAGCGGGCGGCTTCGATCGTTCCTAAATCGCACCGATATAACTTTCTAATTGGAAGAAGTAAGGCGAACAATCCTGCTGTAGGACATCCGCAAACTTTACTAGTCAATTTCCATCAAGATAACAGCTTGCCTCAAAGCCAATGGGGGAAGAGCAATGCCTTCTTTATTATTATTATTCCTTTTTTTTTTTTTTTTTTTTTTTTTTTGCTTTTGAGCTGTATTTTCTGAACGAATTATTAAATTCCTATGAAACTGTTATCGTATCGTTTTTAATACATGTACTTAACTTTTATCGATTTTTATCACATTCGAATAACTCCTTCTTCGTGCGTCGCTTTTAAAATTATTGGGTATATACAGGGTGGCCCAGCGGGTAATGTTTGAAACAAATGAAAAAAAATAAAAACAAATAAGAGACATGAGAAGAATTTAATGACTTTTATTGAATGGACATATTGGGCAATTAATGATAAAGAGGTTCGAAGTGCCCGCCATCTTTAACAAGGACAGCAGTTAGGCGGTTCTGGAATCCAACCATTACTCGTGAGCAGGCCTCACTGTCAATCGTGTCGACAGCAGTTGTAATGGCGGTTTTGAGTTCTGGAAGGTTCGTAGGACTTGTCTGCCACACTTTGCTCTTCAAATAACCCCATAGGTAGTAATCGCAGGGGTTCAGATCTGGTGAATATGGAGGCCATTCGATACCATCTTGGAAGCTTTTTTATCGTCTTCCACCGATCCAGTACGTTTGAACTTGGCATACAGTCTACAGGGAAGAGGATTGAAACACATTTTTCAGAACAAACATGGAAGCAAAAAGGAAAACATTTGTACCGTAAAACGCACAAAATGACTCACCTTGCCATAGTCCTTTTGTTTGGCCAATTCTTGTTGTGGAACTTCTCCTGCCATGCTCGTTGAACTGCCTTAACATTTTCATCACATCTGGCCATTTGTAGCACAATAAAGACGCGAACATCCGTCGAATATTTGTTCATGTTTACTAACGAGAATCACCCGCTAAAGCGCACCGCAGACTGAAGGAACATCACATTTACAATTGCCCACTCACCGGAGCATGCGCACCAAGTTTGGCTTCACTCACGTGCACCTAGAGCCATCTATTGGACTTTGTTTCAAACATTACCCGCTGGGCCACCCGGTATCATAGTCCCACAATTTTTTTTTCTATGGGCATAATATGTATAAAATTATTCATAAAATACTTGTTTAAAATACATTTTTTGGTTTTTAGTACATAAATTTAGAGACGCGTTTATTATATTTCATTTTATTTTGCATTTGGATACGAGTAAATGCAAACCATATTATTTGTGTTTTTGTAACTATTAACTTTTTATTTAAAAAACAACTGAGATATGATTTGATATTTAAGGAAATTAAGAATAGATGAGAAAGAAATTATACGGCTAACTTTTTTAAGAATAAAGTTTTAATTCTTTATTTGATTGATAGTTTATTAACATTGCATTTTTAGAAGCAAATCGAATGTTATTAGTAACGGACTGGTAATTTTGAGTCGAGGTCAAGCGACTCAAAGACATTAATTGAGTTGGAATCCCCTTTCCTAAATTCTACACTACTCCAACGCGAAGACTTTAGACTTCTGATTGATTCAACGGGTATTTCCCTGCTACTCGACTGTTCTATAGTGGAATCAGGACTAGAGCACTTGGCTTGACTGAAATATAGCCAACCATGATCTCGCTGTCGTGACTTGATCACTGAGGTGAAGCAGCCGTATATCTGCCAAAATTAGATTAGCACTGTTTTGGAAAATTATTCGTTAAGTGTAAACCTGAGCTTATTCCTTATACTCTATAATTTAAAGTTCGAAAAAATATTGATGCATAATAAATTAAATAACCAGTAAATGTAATGAGAGTATTTGGTAAACCTGTCAGGAAACCAAATAGCTAGCTGTATCTAATATAGGTTTGGGGTAAACCTATATTTATATATTGCGTTAAACACACACACACACACACAAAAAGATATATATATATATATAAAAAATTTATATATATATATATATATATATATATATATATATATATGTGTGTGTGTGTGTGTGTGTGTGTGTGTGTGTGTGTGTGTGTGTGTGTGTGTGTGTGTGTGTGTAATGTATTACTAAACTACAAGTTCCATTTAAAAATAACATTTCTTTTAAAAGCTTATTACAAAACCTATTATTTTGTATTAAATTGATCTCAGTCAAACCGAAAATATAAAATTAACAAAATAACATTGTAAAATTCACATATAGTAAATTACTTGTTTCTACCTACAAAAATTCTAAATTAGCAGATCGCGTAATTACTGGGCTCAAAAGAGGCAACCTTTCAAATATGATAATCATATAAATAGCTTACGTATATTTTAACATCGTAATATCTTTTCTCTTATGAAAAAGTGATACAACTTTCCAAAATTTGTCGTGTCATCACACTTGCTTACATTGTTATGGGAAATAATCTTTCAAATACTTTGCTGACTATTGATTACTTTCAGGCATTAAAAACTATTGATTTTATGTTTGAATAACGAAATTAAGATAACTGAATGTTCATCAACCAGTTTCATCATTTATATTAAAATTTCTTCACTTCTCAAAAATTCCATCCAAAGTGATAACTTAATTAGTTGCTAAATTATATTTATATCAAAACAATTTGAAACCAAATATTGGGGACAACCAACACTGTAAAAGTTCTTCCTAGTAGCAAATAATACTGGAGCAATACGTAACTCTGAAACGGCATACCA